>JAAGNO010017063.1:0-57483 GCA_033439905.1 Ceryle rudis
TTTGTGTGTTTTTTTTTTTTTTTTTTTTTTTTTGTTTTGTTTCTTTTTTTTGTTTGTTTCTTTTTTCTTTAAATCTAATAACCCTCGCTGATAACTTAGTAAGTTCCTCTCATGCAGCAAATAACATGGCTTATTTGTAATATAAACCCTCCTTCTCTCGGTATGCCTCTGTACCATAGGAATCCTGCCAGTAAATAAGAAAGAAGGTACTGAAATATTTGCTTTTTGCTTACAATTCCTGAAGTTTATTTTTCATTATTCCTGTGTTCAGCTGAACGAAAATACACTTCTTTCTTAATAGTTATAAAATTTTTACTCTTCTAGTGCCTGTCACTTTCTGAGGTCATATGTTTTCAGAATGATTTTGAGAGGTTCCTGCAATCCCCAAAGTGAAATTTAGACTGGAAAGACAAATGCTTTTGCTTATCTTTAAGTTGCAAAACATTTATGTTGTATAACATGAAACCAGTCAGATGAGTAAAAATAATATGGGAAATATCCACGTTTTAGACCACAAAATGAAAGAAAAATGTGAAGGATGAATGCAGCAGCAATAATGTTGAGCAGCTTAGGGCACATCAAGGTGTGGTTCTGAACACTAAAAACATTCGTCTCCTTTAGTAAGTATTTAGCAGAGGTATTAGCGGATTGTATTTACTGCAGAAGTTAAGTTAGTATTTAAGAAGTACTAAACATTTTATAAAGTGCTGGGTTGAGAATACTGCATGTCAGATAACTAGGTCTTTTACACCAAAAAAAAAAAAGCTCAGTCATTCTGCTGCAGAAGTCTTGAAAAACATTATTTTGGAATGTTTTGGAATGGAAGGCACAAGAGAAAAGAATCCAGTATCTTATCAGCTGTGTTTTTATTTTTGGTGAGGCTTGCATTCATTAGGAGTGTTATTTACTTCTTTGTAGCACTTTTGTGTTGCTATTATGTAGTAAGACCTGACAGTCTTAACACTGAAAATGACGCAGGTGAGGATGGAAATATAAATAGGGAGGGCTAGAGCACAGGAAAGAAAGGCCTACGGCATTGTAACGGTGTGTAAACAACACTAGTAAGAAATAAAACAGATCAGAGTATAAAAATAAACATGACAGGGAGATTATTGTGGAAACCTCAGATGATACAAAGAAGCTTATTTCGATTTAACCACAGAACCTAACGGTCTGGCCATCAATAACGATTAGTAGCTATACTTTTTGTAAATATTATCTTCCAGGAAAGTGCAGGATTTCTTTATAGATAATATGTGATTCACAACAGAGCAAGCATCACATTTAACACCTTGAAAAGTCACTCACCATTTGAAGCCTCAGCAGCCATGAACCAAAAAAAAGCTTCCAGACAACTCCAGTCGTAGATTTTGCCTGTTGAGTTTGGTGTCATCATGTCCCCTGTACAGGTAGCAGGCATCAGAAGTTTCTCCCCAAAATGTCGACAGGCTGTACATCTACACCAGGAAGCTCTCAGAGGCCAGAACTGAAACAAGACCATGCAACTACATCATCAACCAGAGACTTCCATTGCTTCTACTGATAGGTCCATTTTTGACCAAAGAGGAGAAGACAGAAGGATTTGCAGTGATCACCTGTGACTTTTGAAGTGATGAGTCATCCTCACATTGGCTTGACAGAGCTAGTCAACTCAGTTTCCTGTTCAGCATCCTGTGCAGTTGTCTCATGGCTGCAGCTGGTAGAGCCAAGCACCTTCCATCAAAGGCATGAATAATATTTTGATTGCTTTCTTTTCCTAATCTGTATTAGTTTAGCAGCTTTTCTTCCCAGCATTGCCTGCTGTAGTGCTGAAGGTACTGTAGCAAGAAGTACTGTCCTCCCTGGTCCATCAAAGCAAGGGAAAGATGTTGTTGGAAGTACAGTAGGAGACCTGCATGGGGTAATGAGTCTGCAGAGAGATCAGACCATCTCATAGTATGACAAGGAAGGAAAAAGGAAGAAGGAAACCAATATGCTATTGATTCATATGAGCACTGTAATATTGTCAGCTCTGTCCTACACCATATTATGTTCTATAAGTCTGCTTGCTGCTTTGACAGCAGATTTACATTTGCATCATCATCTCTGAACCATCCATCTGGCAGTGAAGTCCTTTTCTTGCATTGATACATTTATCATTTAGAACCATATACATTTTTTTCTATACACCATAGTACACTAAGTTCCTTTTTTTGACATGAAATGACCCTTGTTATTGTAAGGTCAATTCACATGTCTTGTGTAGGCATCTGCATTGCTTCACTGTTGAAGACCTTGATCACCTAAATAATCCAGGGTAGCCTGAAAATTTTGCTGTGTCAGTACCCTCTTCTTCCACCTCAGATACTATTAAATTAGTATTAATATCAACTACTTCAGCAACATAACCAAATTAGGTCTGATGGTGGATTCTGCCTATTATGGAACTGAAAGTAATCCTTATTACATAAATATTCAAAAGAAGAATGAGATGGGGAAAAAATAATTGATGTGCATGGCATATATGAGTATTACTTGACCTGTTTAGAATACTTGTTTAAAATTCCTTGAAAATACCTCTTTAAAATACTTGATCTGTTTAAAATGTTCAATGATAGTGGCTCATGAGGCATGGAAAAAATGCTTCTGGTGGTTTGGCAGGCAGGCATGGTTATAAAACTATCTGTTTATTTCACACTGAGGTTCTAGGCAAGACTCTATATGGTAAATACTCAGAGCAACAGGAGAAGCTTCCAGTCTAAATAGAAAAGGTTTGGCTAAGGCCAAAGAGAGAAATTATTGTAATCCACGTTTTGCAGGTGAGAATCAATGTGCAGAGGGCTACAGTCCTCATGGCTACACAGGAAATCTATAGGCAGGAGAAAGGAAGGAGAAGACCCAGACTTGTGTGTCATCCTTCCTGTCATAAGATAAATTTCAATAAACAGATGTCTGAATGAAAAGGAAACTGTAGAACAAGTTGCTGAAAGTGGGCTCATTAATGACAGACTACAATCTTATGGTCTGCAAGTAACTGGAATACTTTTTCCTCTCAATATAAAAATGCAGTTTTATCATATTTAACATTCTTGGTTTAGGATGTTAAACAATACTTCCCTAATTTTAATTTCCTGTCCTTAATTAAATTTCTGTCCTTGATTATTATTAACTTTTTTGAGTTTTCTAAAGTCATCTAAGACACTATGTTAGACAGCAAGTAAAAAATGTAACTAAATGACAACAAACTGTTCTTCCATCTCTTTGTCACCTACCAACTTAGAACCACAGAGAAGGAGGTGGAAGGCAAACTGTACCAGAATATGGATGACTTCTTTACATGTGGCACTCCACGGGTGCACAGGAACAGCAGTGCAGTGCAGTCTCAAGGACAGTGCTCTAGAGAGCCTGGAGTTAACTTCCTCTGTCTCCTCTGCAGCTGGTGTAGCCAACTGCATCACACATGTCTGTATGGTCTGCTGAAGAAAAACTGCTGAGACAAAGAATACCCTGTAAGGTCTGTAAGAGGAAGAAGAAATACTTGCCAGTCAGCTGCCTAGTGCAGAACAGTATAGTAATATATAGTAATATAGTAATAATTTTGTTTCCAGTTTTCTGAACTGGAAAAAAAAAACATCAGTGTAGAGGGAAGGGATCAAGAAGGGCAACGCACAGGGCAGTGTGGACCACTCCACTTTGTCCTTCCTTCTTTCAGCATTGGTGTTTGTGGGGTACGATGGAAAGAGGCAGCAGCTCCCCGCTCTTTAGGTGACACATGGGCCAAGGTGATACCACTCATACAACATGCTGACTCCAGTATATAGGAGCATGTTGACTCCAGAATGCCACAGCTGTCAGCGTAGCTTGATGCAGTAACTGACCAGTTTAATCTTTCTCTTGCAGCTCCAAATAAGGCTGCCCACCAGCCTTGCCTAGCTGGCTCTCTCACCAGTTGTGTCAGAAAATTATCTTCCACACACTTAAGGAACCTCCTACACTGTTCCCTGGCCCACTCGCATCACCTGGACCACGTAGGACTGAACCCATCCTTTCTGGTGAGGCCACTGCTCCACCAGCTGTGTTATCATGCGTGGCACGATGACTTTCCTTTGTCACTTCGATGAGACAGCCCCTTTTCAGTGAGGAAGTTTCCAAAATCCAGCCATACTTTCAAGGTGTGTCCCTTGACTGCATGACTCTGGTCATCCTCCACTGAACCTCCCACACACAGTGCAGGTGTTGTGGACATCTAGATGGTAAGGAGCTGTGGTGCTAAAGAAATGCCACCAGAAGAGGGGGCAGTGCAATTGCAGAGGGCAGCCTTTGGTGCGAAGGGGTGTTAATTTTGACTGAGAGGATTTTCATTCTGTCTTGCATAACGTAGTTTCATGGCTGTGGCTTCCTCTTTATCAGATGAGACTGTTAGATTAGAGGGATGTGGAAGGAAACCATCTGCTTGCTTCTGTGGCAGGATGAAAACCAAGAAATTCTTTGAATTTATGTGCTAGGTTAGAAAGTGTCTTTTGAAGAAAAACTGTATAGCATGAGACTATCCCTCCACAGGAGTTAGGAGGCAATAGTGAGTAGCCCTGGGGTACTTCTCTAGCTCCTGAGGTGAGGTCCCACACAGAAATCTATGCTGCAGGGGAGCAGTGGCTGTGGGAACACAGGCACTATGCTGCAGTCAGGCCAAGTATGTGTGCTTGTGACAGTGTCTGGAGTCCAGAAAATTAATTTGAGGTGTCATCCAGAGTCAGCAGAGGTGGAATGATGACATCCCAGTGGCCTGTGGTCACAGGCATTTTCAAGCTTTCATGAAACAGGTCTTTGTGTCATATGGTAATACAACACTAAGGAGAGAGGGAAAGCTACTAAACACAGCAAGTCAGAAAATGGATAAACAGCATGTCCTCTGGCCAGATTGTGCAGGTGGTACGTGAGAATGATACTTGCTTCATTGATATCTATTGAAATAAAGTAACAATGTGCAATCTGCAGGGCACAAAGTATAGCTGAAGCTGAATTCCTTGGGGAAAGTGAATATTTTTTAATTGATCTGACCTCTAATGCTGCACTAGTACATACCCTTTCTTCATTTTCATACTGTGCTAATTCTCCCAGAGAATAACTTCTGTGTCAAGATTTTTTCCACCTTCAGACTACCTGAAAGTCCTCTATAGGCCCTTCTGTGTTCCCAACTCTACCACCTGAAGTGATCATTACAAGGTCTTAGAAAATACTGGTGCAGGTTGTTTTTTTGTTGGATATTGTGTAATCCTCCTGCTTGTCTGGTAAAATACTACCCGTTTTAGACATCACTCTTAGCAACTGTTATACAATAATTAAGGAGCAAAAAGCCAATAATTAATTTGTCTAAATCCTCCTTGCCAATCTCTAGCTTGTTCGGCAGCATTAGTCTGTGGGCTACTTTTCCTTAGTGTCACCATTGGATATCACTGGTACAAACATGGCTTCAACAAGCATGACCTCTGCTTTAGAAAATGGGATTTCTCTTGTCTTTTCCAGTTCTCTTTATGGTCAGGGATCCAGCTGGGCTCTCTAAAAGCCTTTCTTTGTAACTCATTGCAAAATTCTTGATGAGGAAGTG
The DNA here is from genome assembly GCA_033439905.1 of Ceryle rudis. Taxonomy (NCBI): domain Eukaryota; kingdom Metazoa; phylum Chordata; class Aves; order Coraciiformes; family Cerylidae; genus Ceryle; species Ceryle rudis. The sequence continues at coordinate 5,585 of JAAGNO010017063.1, forward strand.
GAATATGAAGCTAAATGAAGATTCCCTACCCCTTGCCTTCAGCAGAGCCCACGTGATGACAGGGCAGCAGCTGGGCTTTGAAAATAATGGGGCAGCGCTCGGTAACACAATGCAGAGCACTCTTCTACCCCTTCCAGTAGAATTAGAGAATTGTTCTGGTTGGAAGAGACCTTCAGGATCATCAAGTCCAGCTGTTAATAATGAGTACAAACAAATAGCCCCTCCAGTACAGCTTCCTTCTGAAATAACAGCTTAGATTCTAGTTTCTGCCATGGATATTATGCTGTCACAGCTACATAGTCTTACTTTTTTATTTGGTGATTAAAAATCAGTAGGGGAGCTACAAATACGTTTCAAAATATTCTTGACGAATGAGGGCAGTGAGGAGTATTGATTGTCTGGGGGACATTAAAATGTGTTTTCAAGTCAGAATGAGAGAATTTTTCCTGTATGGTTTTGATTTCTCTACCCTTGGCCACAACATTGTGAGTATAATTTTTTGATTAAGAAAACAAATTATTTTTTTCCAATGAGAAAGCATGAAAACCCTGTCATTTCATCAAAGAAGTCACAGAGCTTTCTCCATCCTGCAGATGAAGGAGAGAGCCATGAATGGCATTACTTTAAGTAGCAATAATTCTGCCTCAGAGGAGATGGTAAGAATGATAATCCTCGGAGTCACAAAGGGCCTGGGGTCCCAAGAGCTGGCAAAGGACATTGGAAGAGCTTTGGTAATATTTGCTGTTTCCTGGTTACATCTCTGCTTTGCTGGTACCACCTGGTGTTTGCTCTATCTTTTCTGTGCAGGAAAAACCTTCGTGCATGCTTTTCTTCTTTGATCAGTATCCAAGAAAAACAGAACAGTCCACTCATGTTGTCATTCTCTGTAGGTCATTCTCATACTTCTCACCAGCTTCTTCGCAGGTAACTGTGGTTTTGATTTGACTATTCTCTGTTTGTCTGAGCTATTATTGTTGTTCTGTTTTCCAGGCTTTGGTGATCTCTGCTGCTCTTCATCCTGTGCCCTTCCCCACCCCGGCTAAGTCTAAATGTGATATACTTTCCCTGACCCACACAGGACTAGTGATTTTATGCACAGAGCTAGCTGTGGTGTAGGATCATTTCCTTTTCAGTGAATGACATTTTAGCCCCACAGGGTCTGGTATCCAGTGTGCTTTTTTAACAGAGACAGTCTTTTACAGAACAAGGTTTATACACACACATTTGACTTTGTCCTGTCAATCATATTTGTGACACACAGCAATGAGTGTGGTTGCACTTATCTATAGGATCCAGAGTATAAATGTATGTTAACCTTCACTTGTGACTGCAGGGAAGACCAGTGCATGGCAAGGCTTTGAAGTGTCGCCTTGTACATAAGCAGGGTATGGGTGTATATGCATGTGGCTATGAGAGGTAGGATGTGTTCATGATCACACCTTTCAGTGGCTGCCTGAAAGTCAGGCATCTGGTATGAGCAAGTCACCCAGCCCCCTAATGTGTGAAAAGGCAGGCTTCTTTTACAGGAGGATCCATCCAATCTTGGACACTCACCTTGGGAAAGAATGTCCTAAGGTTGGCAAGGTGTCTAGAGGGAGCCTGTAAGAGTCCCTTTGACTAGATATTTAGACATCAAACACAAATGAGACAAATCCCATCCACCATTCCTATGTGGAGCTGGGGATGACCTTCCTGCCCAGACCACTTGGTTTTAGCTTTCCTTCCACCTTTTTTAATTATTTGCAGCTTTTTTCACACATATTTTGTGTAGTTGAGGATCCACTGCAAGACGCAGATTGTACTTTGCATCGTCCAATTACAGCGCACAAATAGTCACTGAAGTTTCCTTCTATTTTAAACCTGAACAGGGAGAGAAAGTCAGATTTAGTTGCATTCCTGACCTAGCTGGATGCAATGCAGTCAGTATCACTTATATAAAAGACAGTGGCACCCACTCTTGCTGTTAAGCTATATTATTCTCAGCATGATTAGAAGCTGCCTTGTTGGAGTCTCCCTCCCATTCCTTAAGTTTCTTCCCCAGACCCCCACAAAAGTATATATATGTGCTATGCTTTCCTATCCAGAGACCTTCCCCTTCTTTAGTAGCCTCCATTCAATGCTTCTGACATCACACTCACTCTTGTCCCTGCCTGGTATATCCTTTCTTCACTCAACTCTAGTCAGATTTCACTGAAATCTAGTCAGATTCCTCTTACCCTGCCAGAACTACAGCTGTGTCTCTCTTTCCATCCTGATGTGACATGCCTGTGTTCCCACATGACTTACAGGCTCCCTTTAACTTGTCACAGGAATCTCAAGGAATTGAGCTGCTACAAATTTCAGTCCCTGATCTTGCTTGTATTCCCTGTTGTTTGCTCTGGGTTCATTTGTTTTCTTTTTTTACTATTTTCAGATGTTGCATCACAGTGACTTGCTGGAATAAGCAGCTTACATGTTGACGTCATGTTCTGCATTGTTAATCCACTTCCATTTTGCCTCACTTGGATCGTATGTGAGACCAAGTAAGTAGTAATGAACTTCTGATCGTGAAGTAAGATAATTCTAGAAATGAAACAAACAATGGCAATACATTAATATTACATTTTCTTCACCAGAAGTACACAGAAAGCTTAGTGCTAAATAGACAACACAGAAAGTACTGTGTGCCTCCAGCCATGCTATCTCTTTCCACAAATTCAGAGGCTGATTTTTATCCATTTTCATTTGATCTCACCTCTCTTTCTGGGGCTTCTTAGGAATAGACTAAATAGAATAATACACCTGTGATACCATTAAAGCTATACATTGTATTTAGCCAGGTGTGACTCAATAGCTGGAGACACTCTCCTATTCTAATTGTGATGGGAAAGCCTTTTCAGTTTTCATCAGAGTAATGGCTCTCATAAATAAGTGTCTGTTTGACTTCCTTGGTCTTGGTTTGCCTGTTCAATTTCTTTAAAATATACAGTGGCTAGTCAGAGAGTTTGCTCTTTCTCATGGGAGCATGCCCGGGGAGAGAAGCTTCCAGATGCAGGACTTCAAGCACCAAGATGCATCTTGCTGTGAAGGTATTTACTACCATAGAGAGGTGCCTGGTGTATATGGCTAGCAATAGAGTATAGACCCCCAAAGACATCTAGCATGAGAAGACACAAGTGTAACTCATCAGCCCTTTGGCATACAGGTCAAGCAGCCCTAGAAGCAGCCCCATGAATTTACATCTTACCAGTTCTTCCTTGTTGTCAATGATCACCAGGTCTGAATCCATGCTATTGCATTCTTTACGGGAGGTGTTCCAGTCAGTTATTTTTGCCACTGGAGAAAAGTAGTAGCATTTTCCCCCATATTTTTCCCAGCTTTGGGGGCAGGCTGCAGGAGGGAAAGACAGGTGTATTAAAAGTCATATTCACAGTAACAAAAAGATCCCATTACAAAAGGTCAGAGTAAGTTACAGCCAGAAAAGTACCTGTGTGGTTCTCCTTATAATTTTCACCAGACCACTGGGGGTGATTCTTGCTGGTCTCTGTAGGTAATACCAGCCTAGGAGTTACTAGACATGAATCAGAGAAGTAAAATCATAGATAACATCATCCAGCCTTTTAAATCTTTTCTCAAACGTTAAAGAGAAATGGTCAGGGCAAAAAGCAGCTTTCAGTTGTCAAATCTCTTATCTGCCTGTTGCAAAATACAGCAGTGGTGATGCTACTGAAAGAACAAACAATTCTCTCCATTGCCAGGCAGGGTACTGGCAGGAACAGAGAATGGGACCTGGAAAGGGTGATATGATTCACAGAGATGGGCACTGTGTGATACAGTTTTGTTGATTATCCAGCAGCTCCTAAACAGCAAAAGGGAATTGCACTTAGTTAAAATGCTAAGAATGGAGTGGTGTTTTACAGGTAGTATGCACACGTTGGTCCATCATGCTCACTACTATGCTGTCATACCAAAGGGATTGGTATGACATGTTCATTCACCTAGCCATGGGCTCCTCTTCACTAGCATGAGAGAATAATCAGTTCTCCCTCTGAAACAGCAATGCAGTGCTGACTGAGCACAACTTTCAAAGAAGATGAAAATGTGAAATGCCTCCGGCCTTGAGAGCTCATCCTGTGACTGTGCAAGATAAGGTTGGAGATGTCAGATTTTTTGTTTGCTTGTTTTTCTTCTGAACACCCACCCACCCCACGTCCCCGCATGCCCCTCCTTTTAAGGCATTCTGGAACCACTAGAGACTCCAAACTGAGCAGTGATATAAATGGATCTCAGTTTTAGTCCTAAGGATTAATCAGCTCCTTCCATAAGCCTAGAGACAGACAGTGAGTGACAAAAGGAAATAAGTATGAAAAAACAGTATTATTTGGGGAAATTACTATGCTTACTTCTCCAGAAAACAGAGCCAATAGACCAAGCTCTGTAATTTTGCTCAGGGTTCCCAGCATCTGAAAGGAATTTGTATATTGTCCTCTCTGCCTTTATATTATTAGGTCTAATAAATAGCATTTTAACTAATACTTTACAGAGTCTGAGTCCCCCTTTTTATCTAGGATCATAATAATCTAGTGTCACCTGGTGCAAAACAGTTGTCAAACTAGTGATTTACAAATTGTTGAAGTACAAATTGTAAAAGCCACTATAGACTTCAAAAGCACATTGCATAGGGTAGTCCTACTAACCTACATTTCCTTCCTGATAACTAGACTTTTGAAGCTGTGAGAAAAAGTGTCACTGTAGCACCTAAAACCAAATGCTGACTATGTATAATAGTGTTTTTACATTTAGAGTTCAAAGTTGATCCATAACAGTCTAATTTTGTGGAGACTAAATTGTATGATTTGCCTCATTGCTTTTAGGGATTCACTTCCAGTATATTCATGTAGAAGTCGAGTCTTAGATATCACTAAAAAAAAAAACAAACCACCACCAACAGTGAAAGGTGTATGTCTGAACATTTGAAAACAGAGGTTCTTAAATGTCTGGTATACAGAATTATATCCAAATCTGTATACAGAGATACACATGATAAAGTATGCATTCTATTTTATAGGGTATTAAACCAGATAATTGTGGTGGAAATAATGAAGCTGAGGACTGAGAAGTCTGAAGAAGCAACCACATGTTTGGAAGAGGGGAAAAAGCTTTTTTCATTTGGAATTTTAAATTTTCGAATCACTCAAGTGTTTTATGGATTTCTTCTTACAGTCACAGTTGGCTAAAAGCTACCGTCCTATGCCTTCAAACTATGCTTCTGTTGCTACTGGCTTTGGATATCATGACTTAAATGTCAGTCAGTGGGTGAGAGTCACAAATTAGTTGCAGTTATTACATTTTTAGTGGGACTTACACGTAAGTATCAGACACACTACTATGACCAGTAGGAGGATTATCACAGCAACCAAGGCAGCAACACATGTTCTGGAGCAACAGCTTTTACCTACAGATAGACAGGGAAAAAAGATTAGGGGAACAACTGGGAAAGGAACCCTTCATCTTCACTCAAAGGTGCCCTTTTCAAGCTCACAGTGAGACAGCTCTTTCAAGTTAGGCAGTCATTCAGTGCTGTCACTTCAGATGTTTGTTCTTCTTGTCATAAATATGCCATGGACATGGTTTTTTTCCATCACAGACATTCAACCTGAACCCTTCTGCTGTTGCCTAGAATACTTTGTTAATTCTGCTTTACTCGATACTAAAGTGCTTGATCCTTACCTGCCCTTTCAAAGCACTATGAAGGCAAACCTCAGTCAGCCTACCAGGTAACAGTCCTGCCATGTTATATTCCTCAACAAAACAAATATTTTGGAGGAGTTGAATTGTCTTCTCTTTCTGTTTTGACTGTTATTCATGGACTTTTGTTCAGGATTTACTTCAAGGGGATCCTTATGGCATTCATTAGCCTGCCAACTCAGAGGATACAGCTGCGTGCTATAGAGCACAAGCAGGTCCAAGAGAGGACAAATAATACGTTCAGTGGCCAACTGGACTTATCAGACACTGAATTAAAAGATGAAGGAGAGCTTTCCATCTCTTCCTGCTTCACATACTTGCTCGAGTATTTACTTACCCCTTCTGCTATCTTTGAAGTTTATGGTGTCTGTGTGACAACCAGGATCTGAAAAACAAATTGAGCATTTTGCTGCTATTACCCCTGCTCTGTGTAGTAAACAGTTCTAGATAAATGAGTAAGCCATCCTGAATCTTTGTACTAACTGCAATCAATATCTGGTCTGGGTGGTAATCTCATTTTCACACCTATTTGTGCATTACTATTTGAATTACCAAAATGCTATGAAGTTGTCATGCTTAGTATAGTATTAAACTGGACTGATTTCAAACCAGTTTTTGAAAGAAGGTGTCACTCAAGAAGAACTCTGTGCTGTGAGGTTTTCTACCTGATGAGGTTTGGTCAGAAAATGGTTGCACCCTGAAAATGTGTTGATTGCACTAATCAACAAATCTATTTGATAGGTGCAAACTATCCCTTGATAGACTAGTCCATGGGGTTACCAGAAAGACTGGGGAGGGTGGAAAAATGTTTCAGTGGCAAAATGGAAGCTTGTAGGAAGGTAGTTGGTGACCAGGAATCCTAAGGTAGCAATTCCAGAAATGGTCCCAGTACCCTATGCAGGACTGGAGGGAGAAATGAAAAGGCAGCATTTCAGCACCTGGCTGAAAAGATGGGATAAGGATCCAGATTCCTGATTCTTCTGGAATTTGGGACACATCTGGTGCAGAATGTCCAAACATTCTGGAGGAACATATTTCGTCCTAATTACAAGGGAGCCAAGCTGCTAGACATGACATCTAGAAGGTTTTAAGTAACTTTTTAAAATAGTAAGAGCAATCTGGCAGGGGATGAAGGTTGTAAGTAACTCTTAAAACGAGGAAAGGGAAGATGACATGGGGTAAAGAAATGTGTAGGCTGATGTTAACATTATGCGTGACTTCAAAACCACTGTGTCCTCAGGAAAAGGAAAGGTCAGAGTGTAGAAATGGTCAAGCAGAAAATACAAAACTGACTGTCGTTTAAGTAAAGCATTAAGAAGCAAACAACAACTATGGAACACCTGCTTCTACACATATACTAGAAGCCTGAAAAATAAGATGGGAAGACCTGGAATGTCCCCACCCTAGACTAAAATACTCAGACATCAGGTACCTGAAAATGAGTGGCTTCTGCCATCTGAGTTATGCTCCAAGTATCAGATAACTGCACAGAACTGGAAGATGTTACACAGGACCCTCAAGAATCTGTGGCCTTCCAGCTTTGCATACTGAAGACTGACTGAATGTCTTGATGCTTCCGAGATGACTCTAGACACCTGTGGTTAGGTAACTGAACAGCATCCCAAGGGGCTATGCATATAAGGAAGCAATTAAAAGTAAGAGAGTCATCATAGTACTAGACTACACAAGAAAAAATGGAGTGCTGGTGGGTAATCCTACTCTTAAAGATATCTTTGCATCCAGGGACTAGAAGGTAACACATCTAATGTGAACTATAAAAATAAATAAATAAACAAATAAATAAATTTCTAGAGGAGATCTGTGAACTTCAGGTCTGCTGTCCTGACCACACAGTCACAGAATCATTTGGATTGGAAGCAATCTTTTCAGGTCACCTGGTTCAACTTCCCTGTTCAAGCAGTATCAGCTTGAGCTGGTTGTCCAAAACCACAAACATGGTGGATGCTGTTTGAAGACTGGTGCATGCAGTTCTGCTACCTTTAGTTCAAAAAGCATACAGGGAAATGTTCAGAGAAGGGAAGAAGTAAATGATGGTGTAGACTAGGCTTATGCACTATGGATAAGTGATGACTAAGAAGAAGCTACGTCAGAGGTATATAAAATCCTGCATGTCATGGAGACCTTGGATCATGTTTGGCTGCTTACTATCTCTTTCAGGGAACACCAGCTGAAACTAACAGAAGGTCAGTTCAGAGTTAGGAAATGCACCTGTTTCTTTGTGTGATGTTATAAAGAACTGTGATCACTTCATCAAAGGCTGTTACAGAAATCAGGGATGTGTATAGAACCTGGGGGAAATTAGGCAAGTTTGTAAAAGACAAATCCACTGAGGGTTCATAAATAGAAACACATCTGTCTCAAGAAGTCCCTGACTAGATGCATGCATTTGAAAGTATTACAGGAAGGTATCATATTTGTCCATTCTCTTCTTATCATCTCTAGTAGCTCACTTATGCCCATAGTTGGAGACAGAAGGCTAGGCTAGGTGGCTTCTTGGTCTGGCCCAAAATATCCTTGTGTTCCTATACCACTGAAGCCAACAGGCACTTAGTTACATATCAACTGCCCCCTGCTCTGACTATGTGAAGCAGACAGCTGTTATCTTCCCAACTCCCATACAGTTTTATATCACTGTGTTTTTGGGAAATAAAGAATGGCCTCCTCCCTTCTCATTCTTTTAAATTCATATTAGTTTAGCAGGCAGCTAAAAACTCACCAGATGATGTGTAGCTAGCTGCAGCATTTGTGTCTAGGGACTCCACTTTCACTTGTGCATATGTAGATCCTAAAAAGAGGCAAAAATAATAAAGAACTGAGAAAGCTGAGAAACAACTTAAATGGAACAAAAATGACTGAAATGATGAGAAATGCTAAACACATGACAGCAGCTGATTTATGTGACTGTGTTCAACTATGCCTGAAAATTATTTTCTTGTCCATTGCATTCACACCTGAGAGGACTTGCTATGGGTAGAAACAGGTCTGGTTTATGCTCGATGCAGGCAATAACAGAGGAGACACAGGCCCGCACATTTTAAGTCTAAACAGAAGTGGAGAAAAATGTCTAAGGTTGTCTAATTGTCTTACTCAATTCACATCTTCATGTGAGTGGTGGGAGTGGGTACAACATTGAAGCAGGCCTGAAAACTCCAGATCATGCTCAGTTTCAAGGGTTTACTAGTTAATGGTAAGATGGTGAGAGAAGTGAAATCTACTCTAACATCTGAAGATAACAAATACAAACGCATCTGGGGAAGGAAGGAAGGAAGGGCAGGGACACATAAAAAGGGTGTAGAAAGTAGGAAATACAATGTTGCAAGTTTATAAAACATTCAAAGTTATCATGATGCACAGCACTGAGCCCCTTTGTTTCTATCACTGTACAGAGTTTATGTCTTCTAGGAGTTTAAGTGCATTTTTCTGCCTAATGGAATTAATTTAATTAATTTGTGAACACTGCATTTGATCCAGTGAATCCCTTATCAAAGGGAGAATAGCAAACTGGAGGAAAAAACAAAGAAGACAAAAGCCAGTGTTTGAGCTCTTTTCTGTAACATACACATCATTACTAGGAAATTCTGTGCACGAATTAGGTGAGCTGATAGGGGCTTCCCAGAAAGAGGCAAGGAGAGAAACACAAAAATGTTATTAGAACTGTATAAAAACTAAGCAGGAGTACATAAATTAAATTATAATGCAAATGGATCTTTTAATCAGGTGGCATCTATTGTGGCTGCCTGTCAGATTAGCTCTGCAGTAATCAGTTGAAAGAAGTGATAGAAACACCGTTCCTTTGGGCATTAAAAACTCCAGCCAAAAATAGATGCCAAGGGATCACACTTTACGAAAAAGACAAGCACAGGGTGGAAAGAAATAGAAACTGCTCTTCCTGTCAAAGAGATAGTAAAAACAAAGGGAAGAAAACAGAAAATGGAACACAAGGTGTATGAAGTCTTTTATTTTAGGATGTAACTTTATACAGATGTAACAAAACCAGAGCAAAAGTTTATGTAAAGATTCTTAGCGCAGAAAGATACAGAAAGAGACATTTTAAGTTAGAAATCTGCAAAGACATTTATACTAAATGAAACTAAATCTGTCCATGAAACATTTTATACTTGATTTATTAAACAAGTAGTTTGTACAGACAAAAACAGGAGTAAAAAACCCTGAAACAATGCCTACTATGGTCAGCAAGCAGAAACATGCTATGTGTGAGACTGCTTTGAACAACAGGAACATAAGGCACTTAGTCTCCTGGTCGGTTTGCTGCAGGAATCAGAGTGTGCTGCATGAGAACATGCCTGGTTCAGGACCAGTTGCCATTCAGCTGTGGAGTAATCATCTAAATTTATATAAGCTACTCAATATCGCACAAGAAAGTCCCTCGCAATTGCACCTTGACAAATAAAAAGTAGACCTTACAACAGTCCCCTTTTTTTGGTAAAAAAACTACATGGGCACCCTATCTGTGCACCTCTCATTTCCTTTGTCCTCTTTGGTGCTTGGGTGCTCAACAGCACTCTTTCAAAATATGTGGGAGGGAGGCTGAAGAATACAAAGAAAGCTCAGTGAAGAATGATTAACCTACCTTGGACATCAGTGATCTTCACTAATCTGGGCTTGGTTGATTCAGTCAAGTTCAAGTCAGCATAAACAAGGTTTTCTGACATTCTTGCTCCCCCTTCTCTTTTTTTTCCCCTCTAACGGCTGTTTTTGAAATGTACTCTGGACTGAGGATGACTCATAGTTCCCTCCCCTCTCTAACATTCAGGAGGAAGTTTTTTCATCTTTCTGTCAAACAGAAACTTATGATGAGAAGGGCAGCCTACTGATCTTCCAATAGTCACATGTTAAATGTAAAGTCGTGGATTTGATGTGATTTTCTTTGTCAGAAACTGCTTTTGGCAGTTCAAAGGTTTGCAGTGGCCCTCTGACCTGACACTGAGAGGTGTCCAGAAGTATTGTGACAGGCAGCCTGTTCTGGAATACTAAAGTGTCTGATTAGACCACCCTCATTCCTCTGGAGCTCCTGGGTATGGAAGGAAAGAGGGAAGAATAAAATTACATGATCTGTTTTTAAGTTGGGAACCACAAGACTCTGGCATAACACTGCAAGTTTTAGGTGTGTTTTAGCCAGTTTTCTTGCTGTCTGGATGTGTATCCTGCAATCTCAGAGAAAGTCACCCCATAACTCTCCCCTCTGACAGCAGAGAAACTCTAAGAAAGGAGAAGAAGATGGGTTTCTGATAATTTCTCAGATTAAGAGATGTTTTTCCCTATTTTACCTCCAAGGCAAAGAACTTGATCTTGAAGGTGTCACAGTGAGCACTCTAATCTTAGAGTGTCACTGTGACATCTCAGGCTACATCCTTATTTCTAAATATCATAAGATAGTGGATTGTTCTCTGGGTCACTAGCATGGACTAAGTGTCTGTCTCCCTGTAACTGTCTGCAGCATGATGCTTGGCTCATGCTGAGTTATTCTGGAATTAGCAGCCTGAAGGAACTAGACATTATATCTATACTACCATGCACTTAGAGCCTTGTGATACCTCTTTGGCCTCAAGCACAATTAATTTTCAGTTCTGGATTTTGTTTTCAAATTCTAAGTGGCTGAAGTAGAGTTCAAATGCTATGCTGCAGACCACAGCTGGCTATTTTCATAGCTTGAAACTAAGAATTCATGCTTCAAGGGCTGGGGTGTGATCTGAGAGGGCAGAGGGGGACTGAAGTTTTTAGTGTGGAAGCATGGTGGAGGAACCCAACCTCAGTGTAATTTTGCCCGTGCAGCCCATGGGAACTGGTACATGCAGTCCCCAGTCTGCCTGTGTAGCCTCGGGGTGAGTCTGGGGAGCAAGCTATTGAAGGGCACCGTCTAGCAGCTGACTAGTGCAGAATAGCAGCAGTCCAGTGCTTGTGCTCACTGCCTGGACCTCTTTAATTCAGAAGGAGGCACAGTGGTCTCTTACTCTCTGCTGAGTTGGCCCTTCTTTCCCTGGGAGCTAGTTCTTTGCACTACAATTCAGACACTGCAGAGGCTCCTGGACTGACAGACAGATGGAGACTAACCTGAAAACATCACTCTCATCCACTGTAGCCCAAGAGGCAAGGATTCATCCTCTGGCCCAAATAGCCATACTGTGAGTTTCCTTCACTTACCGGTACTGAGCAGCTTTCACTCCTCTGCCAGACAGGTGGGTGTGAAGCAAGCAGGCACAGACATGCAGATCTGGAACCAGCATCCTGTTCATCTGCAGTTCAGAATGAAGTAGATCAGAGCCTGGCAGTCAGAGCACAGCACTATGTTTTAGGCCTATTCATCAAGTCAAAAGCTTGAAAATCTTTGAAACATGATGAACAGAATTAAAACAAGATTACTGCAAGTCTCATAAAAGGGAGAAAACCTAAGGGATATTTGAAAGGGGTTGTGGAATTGTGCATGGGATATTCTATGTGGATTGTGGGAATGTGCAAAATTTATTATTTCTTGCTTAGGGAAGAGGCCAATGTTAGGGAATGAGAGAAAAAAACATGGGAAAATGAAGATGAGAGTCCAGTTACACTTAAGCAGACTGCTGACCAAATCTGATCGACCAGCATATTAAACTGTGTTTCTAACTAATTTGTGTGTGAGTGTGGTCTCTATACTGCATGTGCGTGCCTCTGGTTTTGGGGTGAGAAAAGCACAAGACAGATACTAAAATTTGTGCAGCACTGACTTCTAACTACGCCACTCAGTCAGAAGCACTGGTTTCAGCAAACTAAATTTTACTCTACTGAAAAAGAGGTAGTGCCCGTAGAAAAGAAAAAAAAAAAAAAAAAGCAGAAAGTGCACATCTTTCTGTTCACGCGAGACTAGCATGAGGAGAATTTTGTGAAATTCATGGCAACACTATCAAAAGGTCAGAATGAAAGCCTTAGTACGTGAGATATAGTAACTATGTAATGCATATATGATAATAATATACACACATATATAGAGTATTGACAGCTATGTAGAAATCACCAGCATCACCTGGTGCAGCAGAAGCAGAGCTGAGTAGGGACAGTATGAGGAAACATCCCCGGTTTGGTTGGCCCAGCAGGACTGTGGGGTATTGACAAGCTGAATACAAGGGTACTACTGTTCATAATGAGAAGTGGGGATGGGATTGGGCCCTGCAGACTCACCTCTCCTCCAGCAGCCCAGCCCACAAGCACCTGAGAGCACAGGGAAAAGTCTGTATTGGGTCCATAGAATCATCTGTGTCACTGGGTAAAATGCTGGCGTTGCCACTGGCATAAGCAATAATATGATGAACCAAGGGTATGTTGTGGGGTGTTATTACAGGTTCAAACTGTAGATAAGAGAGTCCAAAATATGTTCCTGTCAACCCTAAAATATTTCTTTCCCAGGCAACCAGAAAAAGCAGTTAACCATATCTTAGGTAAAAGCATATCATCTGATTTGCAAAATAGATGGTAAACTAGATGATGGTTTATCTAATCATTTCAGTATGCACCCAGCAGAGGCCACTTTTACCAGAAAGGATTTGCATCTTCCTTTAAAGTACCTCCCCTTAATCAGAATCATAGGGGCATCTGTTTGACCTGTTATGCTGGGCAGTGTGATTCCAGAATAGAAATATAAATAGTTTACCTCGTACACCATTTTATTGGCTGCAAAGCAAGACAAGGGATCTTAATCTCAGGTTCAGTATAATTCACTGCTCCTTAGTTGTGTCAAAAGTACTATAATCAAGATAGTTTAAAATAAACACCACAAATAATTAGTATCTGTTCGTTAATCACTGAATTTGTCACCAGCACTGTTGAGATCAGGCTCAATATCCTGATGTTACCACAAGAACTGACTGAAACTCCTGAGTTTGATCTGTAGGATCACCTGTTAAATTCTTTTTTCCAGTCCATGCAAAGTCTTTCTTAGGAAATTCTGCCATATGCCATTGCAGTGGAACTTCTGTTTTTAAACCTTCAAAATCCATGAAACTATAAGGGGTTGCTTGACCCTGAAGCAAAGTTATCTTAATTTGAAAAGTAAGCTAGGTCTGCTTTAGAAAGTTCCTGTTTCTTTTCTTTGCTCTTCACTTCTGCATATTTAATCTTGAAAATGGGACAGCAAAAATGTTAGTTTTGCCTTTTATACAAATATTCTTATCAGTCTCCAAGGACAAAGGAAAAGTCCTTTCAACGTAGCAAATTCTGGAGGATCCCTTTGCTTTCAAAGATATCAATAGGTAACATGAGCTCACTACCTGAGACATCAGACTAGTAGCAAGGTTTCTTCAGGTGTGATGTACATAAAGACAAAGGTTCTTTCAAAGCTAGAAACATGACAGAGCTTATCTTGACAGAAGCAAGACAAATTACCTGGCTCATGCCAGTGGCTGTGAAGGACTACCAAAATTAGGATAAATTTGTATAAATTTGCTCCCAGATTTATACTAAAATGCTGTAAAAAAGAGACTTCTATGTGTGACTGAAGGAGCAAGTCTGTCCTGCCATGTTTCTCCCCTGTAAGGCAGCCTGAAAGTTTACCTTCCAGATATGGTGTTTCTGCTTGACCATGGTCAGCAGGATAAAGGTACAGGCATACTTGGTTTCTTCAACTGGAAGAGCAAACTGGAAAAGAAATACACACAGGTCACCTGAAGGTTTCCCTGGCAACTCAGTAATGTGCACAGGGAATTGGAGAAGCCAAAGGGAGGCGGTGCAAGGAGAACGAGACACAGAACTGGAGGCGGCAGGAAGAACGGTGCATTTTGGAAGTGACTGCTTGAGTTTTGTTTGCAATAGGTCAGAGCATTCAAGGGTCCGGAAGATGAAACTGTATTCTGGTGAAGAGAAAACATATTTGTCAGCTCCACCAGGTCTTATATTCTTTCAGATCTTTTTCTGGTTTTGTGTTTTATTTTGTTTATTTTTCCAATAGGGAGTTGCATCACTAGTTTGCCTATTGTAACACAAAGTAAGCATAGGAAAAATCCACCCAGTTCAATTGACATTTTTAATTGCTAGTTTTCTGGAGTCACACGCACAACACATGATAGCACTAAGCCCACACATCTTCGCATAAAAATAGTGCCTCTCTTTGTTATGGAATATTGCCCACACTGATCAGCAGATTCTGTTGCATCTTGAGTGAGTGCTGGCAGTGTGGGCTGATGCTGTTTAAAGAAGGAAGGTGATAATGCAATACCACACTGAGTTGGCACTTTTGAACTCCATTTGACAAGGATGGCTCATGCATCATGAGGTGATGCTAAGGGGAGGCTCCAGGTCTCCTGATAACACCTTGTATCTGACACTGAGATGCTGGCTAAGTTAATACTGGAGGCAGCACACATTGTAGTTGTGTATTGCATGTTCTAAGCTCTTAGCCAGGCTTGTCACAGAGCATTTAAATGTATACACATTATTTCTTTTTTTCTGTCAGATTGTGTAATCCCCATGAAAGTAAGATAGGAAGCAGTAAATAGCTTCAGTATATCATAGATATTTTTATATGGGTCTGTCTGGATGGGACCTACATACATATATGCCTGAGATATTAATTATGTTGCAATTCGGTAGCACAACAGTCCATGTTTTGCTCCCTAAACTCTAGTTAAGGGAACAGGCAACATCTTACAGATTTTCCTAAGAAATAAGCCCTTTATCCTCCACACAGCAAATCTTCCATTCCCACTTTAGTCCTACTCTTGCCAGTGTTATTTGCATGTTTCCAAGATCAGTCATGTCCATCTTTTGATCTGTGCAATCCAAACCTCCAGCATGGGTGTGATCAACTTTGCAAAGAAAGGCAGAAGAAGGGGAAATTTCTAACATGCCAAGTAAAGTTCTTGTTCAATACTTACATTTTCCAGCCTCGGGTCATAGGTGAAGAATATTTTGGTGTCATTTGAGTCAGATGGGCCTCTGTAACAAGAAAAGAGATTTGGGAAATCTTTGGCTTTTAAAGAACCGGACTGTGTCATCGGTGCCAAATGCAGTAACAAGGCGTGCTGTGTCCACCTGTAATGGGAGTGCTTGTTTGGAAAATCTCCTTCATTCCTTCTCATGAATGACGTGCACACGTATTCACCCTACATCACATGCCTTATACCACTGTACACATATTAAAACACAATCCACATACTAACCACGTGTAATTAGAAACCCCCTGAAATAACATGACTATGCATATTTGGTACATACCAAAACAGTCAGACAGTATGTCAGAACACGCAATAGAAAGTAAGCAGTGTAACACACTTACAGACAAGATCTGTCTTGTCCTGACGCAGACATTGGGTGTTTTTCCCAAAGAGAGGATGCTGGCTACAAAAGACACAAGGAAAGCTGTACCCACAGTAACTTCACCCATGTTATAAAAGCATACATGGATTTAAAGGGCTGGTATGTGAAATGAAAGAAAGCTGGGGAAAAAAAAAAAAAAAAGTCTATGAGGAATTTGATAAAGATTCCAGAACCTGCATCACTTTTTGTTTAAATGTTCAGATACTGTCTGGATAGCGTTCTACCTTTAGGAGCTGTACAATGGTGTTAAAGATCAAATTTTCTGATCTTTGCCTACCCTAGAGCAAGTAGATGCAGTTCCTTTATCTGTATATACTGTTAATACGCTTTGGGTGAGTTTTACAAAGAATTACTAAGGGACTTACAACAAAAAGCTAACAAAACTGTAGTCCCCTGGTTCTCCATTAGCAGCTACTGTTGAGCACAAATACAGTCAATGATTCTTCTGGATATGCCCCATTGTGTAAATATAGCAGCAGCCATGGAAGTCTGTAGGTTCTTCCCATTCAGACTGGGACCATGTTTCTTTCGGCATTTCAGCCATTTGCACATGTATTTGAACTGCAGAAAAATGGTAAATGTACATCTAATTCTGGACAAACACTTCTGAGTGTGCTAAGCCTTAAACAATGCTGATTCACCCATAGGTCCCTCAAGTAAAGGCGAAACAGTGCAAATGGTGCCTATATATGCAGAGTTCTGAAACTGTGTGTATTCTTATGCTTGTGAACCTTGGCAAAACATACATCTGAAAAATCTCTGACTTAAAATACCAGTTTGGGTTGGCTAAGCTTTTAATGTCAATTGATACTAATACGAAGCTCTTCCAAGACAGAAGGACTGAAATGATCGAAACATTCTGAATTTGCTAAACACAATTCTTACCAAAATACTGCCGTATATTAGACAAATAAAAATTTTACCTTCCACACTAGATTTGGGTTTTGTATGTGGCAAACAAGAGAGAGAGAAAGAAATAATCAGAATTTTGAAGAGCTGTGTGCAAGCTTAATAAAATGTTAAGATTTATATCTTTCCAGTTCTTTGATGGAAAACACTATAAGAAAACATCAATGACATGAAAATAGTGCCTTGAAATGGGCATCATAAATGTGGCCGTATGGTTCTATATTTTTCTTTACATTCTGTTATTGTGCTCTTGTGAGAAAAAGCCGTCATTCTCAGATCTGATATGGGGCATCTGTGAATACAGGGGGACATGACAGCAGATTTGTTTGGGCTTTTGCTTGAGCAACCTCCTTTCTTACTGTCATATCCAGGTCATTTGGGTCAGAGGTCTGGAAGGCGGCATTTGAACAGCATGGTTGTGGAGGTTTCATTCTCTGTCACTGACAGTAGTTAGTGGTCCTGGCTCTCGTCTTCCTCAATGATTGCTTCATCTACCACATGATAATCCTGGAAAAGGAACAGTGGTCAAAGCAATAGAGAAAAGAGAAGAACTTTCTACACTCCAGGAAGTCGTCTTTCCAAGTAATTATCAAAGCATTTCAATCTCCAAAATGCTCCTTGGCTTTCACTGGTGATTTCCACAAACCAGTTGAAGGGAACTCACATGCAGTCCCTGCTATATCCAGCTGCTTAAAGGAAGAGAAGCCCCTGGGTCATCATCCAGAGGATAGGATGGAAATAAGAGGATCTTCCCTGCTCTTTGAGTGAATGACCTGATGCACGCTGGGGCATTGTAGCACATCTGGCTCAACTACATAGTGTGGGAAGTAAAATAAGCCCAGCCAAAAAAAAAGGTAGATCAAAACTAAAATATTTTAGGCATACTAAAGCTTCTACTTTAACTCTTAGGTTTCTCATACCTCCTGGAACCTGGCCTGGTTGTGAATGCTAAGCTCTCCTAGAAACTTCAAGCTAACCAATGGCTTTGGCAGCTTAGACATAGAGAAAAAGACAAATAAGGTATTACTGAAGTCATCAAACACAACTGCTACTCAGTAAAAAGGCACAGAAACACAAGGCAGAGTTCTAAATGCATCTAAATGTCTAGTTTCTCTAGAAATTGAACTGTGAAGAGAATGGGCCACAATAATTGTTGCTATGAAAATGAGAGATGAAAAGGTGGGACGGAACACACAGCTGTGGAAAGGCAAAACAGATCAAAAGGACTAAAGCTCCAGGTCAACTGACTGGATGTGCTTTACAGGCTACCAAGCAAACGTGCATTTTTGTGGTTATTAATGTGCTTGTTTATTGAAATGTCTCCAGACCTAAATAATTTGGAGGTATTTTCTGATATGTAAAAAGATTTGAAAAATACTAAAACTTTAGTGGAACTAAAATTATTTCCTAATATAAATAGTTTCAGCTACCAATGAAGAAAAACAGTGAAAATGTTAATTATGTCTTCTGAAAATAATGGCACGTTTAATCTATTTGAAACCAAACACTTCAATTTTCCTCTTTGGGATGTTCTTTTAAGAGAAATTAAATGCTTTGGCTTTACCCCAGATCACTTTTTAAAAATATCTGCATTAAAAAATAAAGAACAAGTGTTTCTTCTAAACCGATCATAATTTTTGTCCCTGTAGCTGGCACAGCCAAAAATTCCTTGTCTGCATCACAATCACAAAAAGATTTTGAAACAGTATTGCAATCAACTCGGGGCCACAAGTAAGACTAATACCTCACCCCCTCCAAAGTTCACACATTTTAGGCAATCACCAAGACATATTTCATGCAAAACATATATTACTGTTGTGTGAAAAGGGAACTGAAAATAGCTGAAAAAGATAAAACCACTGTGACTTGCAAACACTTCATCAGCATAAGCTCTTTTTCTTTCTGTATCTCAATAACATTAAACAATTTCATGATTAAAACGAATCAACACTTTTTTTACTTAGCACCTCCAGTGACATTTTTGTTCCTCTAAACTCCAGCTGTTTTAACATCAGGCGTCTCTCCTTAGCGATTGCCTTTACAGATAATGGAAAAACCAGCAAGTCCCAAGGATGTTCTATTCCATTCCTAAGGGAGACATTGAAGACCATCAAAAAGAAGCAACCTTTGGAGATGAGCATGTCTCCACTTTACTACAGAGGAAACCAAGTAAATTAACCTTTGGAGAACTTTGGTGAGGGAAAACATGGGAGTTCAGACATCTGACCGCTGTCTGAACTGACCTCTGTTTTGGGTGAATCAGAAGCTACACTCCCAGTAGCCTCTTAGCTTCATGGTAGGTGATTGCTTCAGTCATATTTAATTGGTTCTGGCTGATGTTTTGACTTGCAGATGGGATCAGTTTGTTTTCCTAAACGTCATCTTCTATTGCCATCTGGGATATTATAGAGTATCTCAGGTAGCTACATGGGGCTATCAAGCATGACTCGGGACCTGCAGAAGACCTGGACTCTTCTGGACTGTCAGTCAAAGGCCATGCCAACTAAATAATTTCAGATAGCCTTGGACATCTATCTTTAGCCAGTTGAGCCCATGTTTTCAAGCCAATATACTTGGAGAATGACCCTTGGCAAAGGGGGATGCAGAGGAAGTCTTTTTAACTTACAGAGAAGTAGATGCTGCCATTTGGGAAGACACCTATCACAGATCCAGGCAACTCTCGATGAGGGCTGAATCCAAATGCCACCCAGCCAGTTGTATGGACCTGCAGCAAAAATGTCATCAGCTCCTGTACATCATGGTCCCAGAGGAGGCAAACCATGTTTGAAGGATCCAGGAAGGAGGAGAAACACAGCAGTGGAGGTGCAAGCTGACCAGAACAAAAGCATGGGAGGAATAAGAGAAAGAGCATCCCCTTGATTCTTGAAAATTGCCATCATCAACAGGACCACTGCAGTTTCTGAGTCTTGCTGCTATCTTGGGCAGCTATTCTGCTACAAGGGGCCCAGTTTATATGGAAGTGCATGAGGCTGGGCCTGTTGCCAGAAAGGAGGAGTGGAAACTGACTGTTCTATATCCAAGATTTAAGATATTTTAGTAGGCAAGATCAACACTTTACATAATATGCCCTGGCACGCTGCCTCAGTAAAATTGTACCAGGCCATCCCATATTAATTTTAAAACATTCTTAATAACTCTTTTGTACTACACAACCAAAAAAAAAAAAAAAAAAAAAAAGCAGCAAAGTGTTTATTTTCTACCCAGCACTCGTCAGGGTGGGTGAATGTTGTCACCCTGACGTCTGATGTGGTGATTATAGGCAAGATTGTCAGAAATGGGATGGTGAGTCTTAGAGCCATGGTTCATCAGGGAAAGCTGCTGTGGCACATATAAAGGGCTCCTGTGGTAGCAGTCTGGACTGTAGTGGAACAGTAGAATAAGCAAAATGCCTTTGTTTCATACACTGTACCTTGGTGGGAGTGAGTGGAAGGAGAAAAGGGCATCACCCATTGCCCATCCTAAGACCTTTCAGCATACTGACATGAAAAACAAAGAACCTTCTCAGGTTTCCAGCCCATTCTGCTAGGAAGTGCCTTGTGCATCTTGTCTCCAATTTGCCCAGTTGCATGATACACTACAAAACATAGCCCAGTGCTGTGAATTTTGAAGGGCATGGTCTTTTGTTCCTCTTGCTAGGAAAGCCTAGAAAAGCCCATTCATATTAATCTGCTGAGACAAATGCCTGCAGAACAGATAAGTAACAGAGAGATACCTCATCTGATCTTCAGGGACAGGGCTTAAACAGATCAAACTGCATACAGATCCCCTGAATCCCAGGTTATGTTGTTGACAGTCCTGCTGTAGACAGCAAGTATATTTGTGGCTTCTTTCATGAATTATATTATACAGTACCAACCTTTTACTTTTTCTCTGCTCCAGAGTGGTCCAAGACACTATTCTGGGGTAACTAGGCAGGGATGTGGGATATGGTAATGCGAAGTGAGTATTTCAAGGCTAGGACAACACGGGGATATCAAAAGCAAGGAACTTCAGCTGCTCTGTGGGGAGAACCAAAGACAGAGTTAATGAAAAGACAGGATGGAAGAAGGGAAGCGAATCTGCGTGGGTGCATTAGGGTGCTTTGCAGAGCTGCTGCTGTGAGAAATTTTCATTGTTGGTAGTTGTCCGCTCTTCGAAGTGAAAATCCCTTTTTCACATGGAGTGGAGTGTGAGATGAGGGCATGCAATTGAGATGCTGCTGGAAGACACAACTATCCTGGGATTACAAGGAGGGATGGTTTAGCTGTGTGACAAAGATTAGAACTACATAGTTTCTTTGATGGAGCAGGATGTGGTGTTTGCATGCCACTGCTGAAGAGTGTGGGAGAGATATCCAGGAAGAGGAAGATACCACAGATTGGCAGTGAGCAACATCCCAAAGATTAGACAATTATAGATGACCTGAGTAGGGGAAAGAAGATAAAAACTGCTTCCTTGAAAAAAATAAGTGCTCATACAGGAGCCAACTGTGAAAAGAAAGAGGACAATCAGGACCACAGGGTGCAATGGCACCTCTGAAGATCTGCCTCAGTCAGCAGACAGAGACACATAGAGAGCAGAGGAAAGCAGTGATGTTTCACTGAATTTTCTCTTTTGGGATTACAATGATGTAGAATAACTTGGAAGATGAAGAGGAGTAAAAATACCATGGCCAGTACTCTTTTGAAAGGACCCTTAAGGCTCTGCTGCTGAAACTCTTCGCTGGCAGCTCACAAGTCCCTGACACACAGTCAACTCCAAGCCTCACGTCTCCCTGTTGCAGTGCTGCAGGGTAGGAAGCACAGAATTCCTGTTATAACCAGTTGAAGCATTGTCAATATTTAATTTCACAACAGTTGACCTTCTGTTGAGGCAATTTAATTTTTTTTTTTTTTTTTTTTTAGGCCAGTTGTTAACCAAATACTCAATTTTACACCAGTGTGGATATCTTCAGTTCCTAGGCCAGCTAAAATAGCTATGTATGTATATGTTAAGGCAAGAGATTCATGCCTGCAGTGACAATAAAGAGCCTGGAGAAGAGATTTATACCTCCTCAAAATGGGGGACTGATGAGGGAGAAAGGCAGCATTTTAAAAACAGCTACTTCTGCCAGTGTTTCTGTGTAAAGATAGTTAAAGGAACCTACGTCTAATGATGCTGACACTTCTGCTCTGATGGGTGATAGGAACAAAACTAAATGTTGCTGTTTTAAGTCTTTCCAATTACCATTTTCTGACTTTATCCTTCATTTTATCAAGGTGTTAAGCACCATTGTTCTGCAGCTACACTCAGAATACGATTAAAATTAACCTTTCTCTTTCCTACTTGTATGTGTTTTTTATGGAAATATGCTATCTTTTGTTTTAGAGCAAAATGGTAGGAAGACCACTGCCTGCTAGACAGAAAAAGGAACAGTAGTAAAAGCAGTAGAGTTGGTCACATATTTTTTAAATGAAGTATCTTTCTCTAAAAATGGGTATTTATTGGAACCACAGCTTTTCACTGCCAGGGAAAGCTTTCACTTTCTAGAGAAGCAATATGATACTGAAAAGCTATTGGGATGTATTATTGTGAAGAAAATGTCGCTTCAGCATGCAAGCCCATACATCAAATGAGACTTACAGCTTCATTAGGACTTGGTATGGTTGACCCCAAACTTTAGTTCTGAAGCAGAGCAAATAAACAATGGCAAGTGTGAGCTGACACGTATTTTTACTTGGAGCAGCCTAAGCAGTCAAGTAAATGTGCCACAGCAGAGATGGAGAATGAGCAGCAACTGATTCAAAACAGTACAAATTATACTTCAAAGGGTATAAGAATCTGACCTTTTATGTTACGTGGTATCAGGATAAGTACTCTTGCTGTTCTTAGTCCCCGCTGAACCCTTGCACTTAAACCATTTGCCTTTTATCTTGTGTTACTTGCAAACAACCAAACTGAGTATTTTCCAAATATCTGCAAAAATGTGAATATTCCCTAATACTGATGATGAGCCTGACTCCCTTCGTTCAGCTCCCACCAGGAGTGGGTGCCATGGGATGAGGGCTCTGCCCTACATTCTGTGAGATTCTTACCTGTTCTGGGTACTCTGCACAGTCACCAAAACATGGTACATAGCAGAACTCACTTTTCCCAGTACATCATTCTGGTGATGAACGGGAGCAGGGTTCAGCTGCAAAGGAGTGTCTCTGAAGCTTGAGATACAGACAGTTCTGGTCCTGCAAGCTGACCTGCTTGTCAGTGATGTCTACATCAGAGCAGGATGATATTTGTCTGCCAAAATAACCTTATAATTCACTGCTCAATTAGACTCAATAATGGGCTATTGCCTTTCTTGGGTCACTCATCTTCCAGATGTCTCTGCAGGATTCCCAGGGTTTGCCTGAAGCCAAGACAATGGTCACGCTGCACTGTGCAGGCCCTTTTCTCATTCTTTTTATTCTCATTCTTTTTATTCTCATTTTATTTCTCATTCTTTCTATTCTGTAGGACACACTGCTATAGGCTTTCTGCTGTGCAGTCACCTCTGTACCTTGTTTACTCACATTAGAACGGTGTGAGGATCATTTTCATATCCTTTGGGTTTTCCTTTTGCACAAAGAGCCCGCAGGAGTTTGCTGTTATGGTGATTCTCACCACTTAGGAACACCTATTTCTCTTGGGACTACTGCCAATGTCACCACTACAGTAGCGCCTGCATTTTGTAGGACAATTCTCTCATTATTTCCTTTTAAATTGCAGTACTATCTATAAGCCATGGTAAAGTCTTAAAGTTATAATGAGGTGGCTGCTTTACAAATGCTATGAAAAGACAGTCTATTGTTCAAAGAGCTAAATGCTTAAATTAATTAAACTTATAAATCACAGGGGTGATAGAAATCTGGGGGTTTTTTCCAAGTATTAAGTTAAGCCTCCTGCGGAGGACCATTTTCCTGAATCAAAACAGCTTGCCTTAATCCATCCCTCTTGTTGATATGAATATTGAGTGGAGTTCCTGTAGAAGTGGGCCGGAACACCATTCTTCTTTGTTGCTGCTAAAGAGCAAAGAAGACAATTTACTTTTGTAAACTTAACAGTGGTTTCCATCCAGCGCTTCACTATAAAAAAAGAGGGAGATGGAGAAGGAGGAAAGTGAAGGTGTTTGGTTTGATTTCTCTTGTTATTTATACATAAGTAAATCCAGTAATCCTAACCATGAAATAATTCATATTCTTCAATCATAGAATCACAGAATGTTTTAGGCTGGAAGGGACCTCTAGAGGTTATCTGGTCCGACCTCCCTACACAAGTAGGGACATCTCTACCTAGGGCAGATTGCTCAGAGCCCCATCGAGCCTGATGCAATTGTTCTTTTAGATCCAGGAAGATCTGAAATTTCAAAGTCTATTATAACATCAAGAAGAAGCCACTCTCTAGCTTT
The DNA here is from genome assembly GCA_033439905.1 of Ceryle rudis. Classification (NCBI taxonomy): domain Eukaryota; kingdom Metazoa; phylum Chordata; class Aves; order Coraciiformes; family Cerylidae; genus Ceryle; species Ceryle rudis. Next base: position 29,964 of record JAAGNO010017063.1, read on the forward strand.
ACAGTCTCCATTTTATTGCTGCTTGTTGTGAAGGATCTCTGATCACAAGGATGTAGATGAGGAAAAGGAATGGTTTTCAAATTCTGTTTTGGTTGCCTGAACTACTTCAGGGTAAAATCAACATTAAATATACTTACAGTGTGCACAGCCCATGTACAGACAAATAGAGCTTATATTCCTGAGTACAAATAATACCTACAAAATATATCAGGTATGCAACTGAAGCGATCATTGCTTGTGCTGTATATTATTTAATTGGTGGGAAAAAGAGAGATTTTTTTGGAAGAGCTGTTTCACCACTGTGTTCTTCTTGATCATTTTTTATAGGCTTTTCCATTTGGGTTTCCAAATGTTTCTCTGGAATAACACGTTTCCTTGTGTCCTGCACATCATTTTCTGTTATGCCTGTGGGGGGCACAGTGGGAGCCAGTCTTTCAGCCAGTTCACTTTTCACTTTGTCAGATGTATCTTTCCAGACATTTTCTGTAATAATAAATAAATAAAATGATAGGGTAAGAATGCAGACTCTTAGCAGCTGATAAACACATGATCACCATAAATTCAGCAAAAACTGGTTGAAAATTTTCTGTGGGACCCTACAACCAGCACTGATGCATTCTTTTGGTCTGAAAGTGACGTGCAGTATGGTGTGGTGTCAGCATAACTGTTTTGCTGTCAATAGGGAAAAGATCTTTTTATGTGAATCTTTAGTACTGTCAGTGTCGTTGCTGTCAGCTGCTATAAAACTTAAGTAATGTGTTTCTACAGAAGTGAGAAATAGTGCTGTGATCTACCATACTCCAGTGACCACCATTATCTGCACACTGTGTACTGTTACCTTATCTTACTTCAGGCAGGTATTAAAGATAAAGAAATACTAAACACTGATACAAGTACACTTAGTTCTCCAGGTAGCGCATGCTTACGAATATTCTCTTTCGTCTTTTCTGGTGTCGAGAAAGAGTCATCATTCAGCTTTCTTGAAGTCTGTGTTTTCTGGTTTGCTCTAGATATTTTTGGTTCCTGGATCCATTTGTGCTTCATTGCTTCATCGGGAGTCATGCGCAGGGCAGGTTCCCACCTTAAATACATGATACACAGTCATTCACCTATTTCTAACTGAAAGTTAGTTTAAGCTAAAAGATCGAGTATTGTCTTCTGAAAGTAAGGTTATGAGGATGTTTTGAAAAAAAAGTATTTTAACTGGAAACAAGGAAAAATGTGATCTTCCTTCAGAACTTTTTGCTTACTTCAGCTCTCTGTTCTTTGCTGATCACACCCTCTGCAACATCAAACCATTTTTAACAAACACTTCATGGTGTTATTAGGGTAGGGACCCTACCGAATATTTGTTTCAAGTTTTTCACATTCTGTCTTTTTTTGGAATATATGTTTGTTTTCCTTTACGGATAACAGGAAAACAAACGGCATATATGATATTCTGCAACCTTGTTGCCATGCAATTGCTGTGAGCTTTGAGATTTTTCACTGCTGGTTACCTGTGCTGTCTCACAAGAGTGCAGGTTTCCTGTCTCTGACACCAACAATATGCTCCCCAGATTTATCGGGGGGTATCAGTGCCCTGTGTTAGCAATAAACACCATTCTTTCAACCCCCGTTCCACTGTTTTTTCCAGTGCTCAAACACACGTACCTTTCCATTTGTACTGCACCCAATTCAATCCTAACATTTCTGTTACTAATCGCTGTATCATCATCATGAAACTATTTCATTCTAATCTCAGAACTGTACAGAAGCAGTGTAAGAAAACAGAGATTCTTGTTCATCACAAGAGCCGAGTGAATTTTTTGTTGTCTGATGTTTTCATTCACAAAACATGTGTATTCAAGTTGAACAAAATCCCTGACTGGTGTAAAGTCAACAGTTTATCCTAGAAATGACAGGATCTGAGACATATTAGACTCTTCTCACATTCTGAGCTCCAGTGATTTATAAAAATCCATTCCAATCAAGAGAATAGAAAACTACAGTTTATCAAATAATTCTTGAAATGTGTCTGCTGTCAATGAAAATTAACTGTAACTATCATAAGGAGAACAAGGCCTTAAATCAGCATGCAAACTACAGGGGAACACTCTGGTAACTGTGCTAAGTAATTCTCCATGCTAACTACCAAAGTCAAGAAGTGAGTAAGCAATGCCATTGATTCTGGCATGGAGACATGGCTGGATGTACTTTGTCTTTTTATCCTTTGCTAATGGGGAGGTGCATGGTGTGTTGGAACTAAAAAGAGCCTAATCTCACCTGAGGGAATGTGTACACAGAGAGCAAGATCTGTGTGAGCAGATACTCAAAGAAGCAGAACTGTTTTCATACACATACCACAGTTTATCACCCAATTGCCTAGCACAGAAAATATAGCCAAGACAGCCGAGCTGGCTCCAAATATAACTCCTACTGGAGGAAATGGGAAGACTTTCTTCCCACCAGAGCAGGAGTTAGATTTAGAGTACAAAACCAAACTTTGATCTCAAACAATCTCTCCAAACATGCTCTGCCTTGGAACAGTGCCCTATCACAATCTGTGTTTCCCGAGTGAACCTTTATCTGATAAAACAGAAAGTGTTTAATGCAAAGGCCTCAAAGGGCAAAAAGCACTGCCTTTAGGATTTAGTCTCCAGCATCAGAAGATATACTTTTAGATACAGATGATGTACCTTCGACTAATTCCATATAGTCTTTCTATGCAATGATTTGTCTCCGCAATAAGCTGTGAATAATAACAGTTACCCAAATGCTATCATGCAGGGAAAAAAAAAATTAAAAAAATATTCTCTCAAAACACCACACCAAAAATCCCCAAAAGATACAAAGATTTTAAAGGCATGAGAGAATTAAAGCAAAGCCCCAACTAGACTGCTGTGTTTAAGTCAAAACTGTGAACTCACATTAGACATCCTTTCAGAAAGTCCAAGAAACCATCATCATGGGTTTTCAGCACCGTGCTTAGATCCTTGGAGTCTGGGCATCTCTTTTTTCCCTTGCTGTTAGTTATGGACTTAGGAAAACCTTTGGAATCTTAAAAGATAAAGACATGCTCAGAAAATTACATTAAAAATTCTCACCAAATATTTAAGAGAGTTACAAAAACAGTACCCATATCCATCCCACTAACTCTGTTTTTCTCCCTGTTGGGCTGATAATCTGACAGCATTGTGGCAGACAGCACTGGTTACGTTCTAGAGACTGCATCCTCCACTGTGGATTTTTTTTTCTCATTTTGGGTAATTTCCAAACCCAAAATACATACAGAGGAATGAATTTAATGTAAAGTAGTTCCCAAAGCCACTGCATTCCTTCTAGTAATAATATTTGTAAGGAGTAACAGGGGAATGGATTTCCCAACCCCTTCCCTATAACCTTGGCAATCAGAGGGCCAAAAGACAGGAAGAGCACAGCACCAGGTTCATTTGTAGGCCTTGTGCTACTCTTTTGCTTTTGTGCCTCTTCCTGAAAGAAGTTGTCAGCTGAGCAGCAGCTAAAGTTCTCTGGCCTGACTTTCTACCAGTGCTATTAAGTAGTGATTAACTAGCAGGCAGGAATCCAGCAAGGACAATCAGAAGCAGTTACCAAAGAACGTTCGCTTCCTTGAAGCAGCCTGGATAAAATCAGCTGGTGGAAGACCCAATACCTACAACATAGAAAAAGAATTCATTGAGTTACTCCTCATTTCATAAACATACCTAATAACTATCAGGGGGGATGTGGTATTTCACCCTCCTTTCGAAAAGAAGCTGAATGTTGCAATTTACTGTGAAATGTCTACAAACCATTTCCTTTTGTGTCATTTACTGTGGAAGGAAATGAGGATAAAGTATGACATTGGGATCTTCACTACCACAGAAGGTTCTAAGAACAAGCATCTCTGTTAATGACAGCTATTGTAGGAGGCCACATGGAGAGATGCTGTCTGACCTAGCAAGGCACCAGAAGGATCAGAACTTGGAGCTGAGTTCAACATCAGGTTGCAGTTTAGTGATTGGTATGGAGTAAATAAGTAACTTGCTCTCACGTGTCAGTTTTGCACCTATTCTAGCAGTGGCATTGGATAGGTGATCTGACGTAGGAGATGTCTCGGTACCTTCCTAAAACTCTTTGAAAAACATTTACAAAGATGACAGAGCCAAACTCCTTGGTAGAGGCAGACAGTGTAAGAGGGGGCAACATCCACAAACTAGGGCTGGTGAAGTGGAAGGTGACTATTAGGAAAAACTTTTAATCAGGAGAGTAGAGAAGCACTTGAGCCAGTCACCCCATGAGTTTCTACTCAAGCCTTTGGTGTTTTCAAGATTTGCTAAACAAAGCCACAGGTGACTACTCAAATGTTAGCAAAAGTCTCTCACTCAGCAGGAGTTTGGACTAAGTGATCTGACTTGACTAACATGTATTTGATTTCCAAGAGAAAATGACCCTGTAAAATTTGGATTGCTTTTCCTTCCCCTTACATACACTTCTGCTCTAACTTCTCCATACAAATTCTCACCAGATTAAAATATTTCCTTCAGAAGCAAGACAGCAAGTATACAAAGCAGCGTTTGGCACATGAAACAGAAGTTTTGCATTAGATCCCATACTGTCAAAGAGCCCTGTGGCTGTAATAAACCTCCCTCTAAAAGGCCAGCCTATAGCCAATTATATTTCATTATCTCTTGAGATTTCTCTTTGTTGCTGGCAGTGTAATTTATCAAATGAGTATGCAATTCAAAAGACAATCTCAAAAATTACCTCCATGATGCAGGCAAGTTGGTCAACTTCATTTTCTCCAGGAAACAGTGGGTAGCCTGTGTAAAGCTCAGCTATGATACAGCCTAAGCTCCACATATCAACAGCCATAGCATAAGGATGGCCAAGAATCACTTCAGGCGAGCGATAAAACCGGCTCTGAACATAGGTGTACACTGTATCAAAATGGAAAATTAGACAAGAAGCAAAATATCATAAATGGGACAGAAATGTGGATTCTAGATTTCAGAGAAAAGTGAAATACATATTCAGCTATTATGTATCTACTCTATCCATCAGCTGACATTAAGGTATTGCTTGAAAAGACTCTGATAACCTTCACTAAAATCAATGGGTGATATGTTTTCCACTCTTTTATTTGGAAGCTATTCTTCAACAAGTTTCACTGAAAGAAATTATTCTACTAATGCAGATGTCAAAAGATCTCATTCCAAGATTGAGACTCATCAGAGTAGATTAATTCTTTTGTGTCTTGTCATGCAGACAACTGAACATGATTACAGCATGTAAGATCTGTTATTTTCTTATTCCTATACTTCTGGTGGTCACTTTGTTTATATTTCTGCACTTCTTTGCATTCCCACATATTCAACATCTCTCTGGAAGGAAAGTGTCCTGAAAAGTAAGTGTTGCACCAATCTGTGCAATTAGACAGTACCGTGGTGGCAATCTGTGCCCTAGTGCATTTGACCAACTGCGTAACTGTTGTCTGTTTTTTGTCATTCTTGTCACAAATAAATAGCTGACTATTAGTTTTCTGTTGTACCACTTTGAGGGCTGTACCAATTCCTGTTTAAGCCCACAGTGTCCTCAGTTACACTCCATCCTTCTTTTCACTTGTTTTATGTTTCTTTACTCTCCACAAATACTACATTCTACTCAAACAAAGGCAAATCTGAAATGATTACACACTCCTACAAAACTGAAATGTAAATCTAATGGTCAAAATCCAGAAATCTAGATGAAAAGGTTTGGCTCATCTTAGCCATCAATGTTTCATGGGAAAAATATGAGCCATTTAAGACCAGTTTTGTTTTTCTAAGATAATAAAAGGCAATGTAAATTTCTTTCTTGGGTTCTGTTTTTTGTTGCAGTGGGTTTTTTTTAACAGTTATTTGCATTCCTGGTGATGATATCATTCTTGCTTTACAATATGCCTATTAATGTTAAGATTTTTTATTAGGTGATTTTTTTTATACATCCATTTCTCATTTACAAATTTTGTTCTTGTTATCTCCTGCACATTCTATGTAAATCATGGGGCAAAAAAAGTTAAACAGAACATAGGCTTTCTAAATGAAAAGCATAGTTCCCATTCCCCCTGTTGTATTTATCCAAAAAGTACCAACTCTAATCTATTAATTCCACTGAGAATGGTGCTCTGGACCTGATAAACTCCTTGACAAGTACTGGGATTATCCTCCTAGGCCTATTTCATCTAACCACTCTTGCAAGTGCAATTTTGATTTCAACAGGAGTAAAGGAGCTGATCAGGCTTGGGACAATGAAAAAAAGCAGGGTAATAGCTTATTTGCCTCCTATCAGTATTTGTTCCACAACCAGGGGCTGAAGAGTTCATCACATTCTAATTAGGTCTGATAAGTCACAATATTAGCTCAATCAAAGACATATTTTTTTCCACATTATTTAGAATTAAGAAAGCTTATTAAGAAAATTACATCAACTTGACTTTTCTGCAAACCTCTTTGGTGTTCATAGCAGCTTGATCCAAAATCAATAACTTTAACTGAACCTTGGCCTTTGTTGTACAGTAGTATGTTCTCCTAAAGATCAAAAAAATTAAAAAAAAAAAAAATCACAAGGGAAAAAGGGTTTTAACACCACATTAGGTTAGTGAACACTTTGGAAAATAAGCAAAGCACAACACATTGGGTTTACACTTATCTGCATAATAAAAACTTCAAATTACAACCTGCTTGGGAATGCATTTGCTGACATGAGTAGGCATACAATAATGTGTAATTAACCAAAGATTTGTAAAGGTACCCTTTTGGAAGGTTAGCTAGACAGGGATACTGGGACGTCACGTACAACCCAAGCCAGGACACTCTGCAATATGGTGCTATCAAGGTACCAGACAGGGAGAATGCTTGCTGTGTGAGCAGAGCGAGTTCCCCAAAACTCACTGTAGTTAATCTAGTAAAAGGCAAACTGCACCTTGTTGCATGCTGTGCTAAATTAACCAGAATTATCCTTTTGTAAACACAGAAAGCCCCTGCCCTGTGAATGAGTCATACAGTTCTTCACTGCTTTCAACTTCCCCCAGACTCTCTGCAGGCATACCTCTCTCCATCTCACAACAGTGTGATGCAGAGCTCCCAAGGTAGTGATGAACACAAATGGTAGGGTCCTGTGGATTATTAGCTGGGTGCAGATGGGTGCACCTACGATTCCACTTGAGAAGTAATTCTTAAGTAGCTAGCTCAAGAATATTTGCATTAATGAGTAAACATAGCCTATTAGTTCTCTTCTGCAGAGTTGAATTTTATCCTCCTTAAAAATCTGTCAAGGATTTCCTTTGATTTGAAGGGAAAAGTTTCACATAGCATGAATGCCTTGAAGATATAACAGCAGGAGTTGGATCACAGATGTTTCTCCAGAAAGAGGTGAGCACCCCAAATACTGTAGAATTGCTTTGTCATTTACTAGGTGTCTTGGTTTCAGCTGGCTATTTAATTTTATAGATATGCATACGAAATTAAATAGACTTAACAGGATAACCTGAAACAGGCTGCCTTGTGAATATCTTGCAGTATAATGTCCCTCATACTGAAATACTTAATTTCACAGGTACTTTTTTCTTTCTCTAAACAAAAAGTCATTACCTGAATTTGATTCATATTTGCACACATTTTGGTAACCAGATATTCTCATATAATACTGCAGTAAATGAACTGAATCAATGGAAAGAATTACTCAATTCTACTGCTAACAGAATCTGAAATAAACTATACCTTCTGTACAAATACCCTACTGGGTTTTAAGGATTCTTCTGAGAGTTCCTCTCAATCAGTAAAAAGTAGGATGAAGCTAATGAAATCTGTACAGAATAACAGGTTATGAAATGACTGTACTTACAGGCTTCAGATCACAGTGAATGATTCTTTCCTGGTAGAGCACTTGTAAACATCTCAGCACACACTGAGTGAAGTGTCGAATTAAAGACAAACTGAAACCTTGGAAATTGTTCTTTTTGATCAACTCATACAAATTTATTCTGCAGGGGTTGTGGGGGTGGAAGAAGACACAAAGCAGAAAAGAGATTAGGGAGCTTATTTTTAAAGGCAAACAGCAACACAGCGAATTTAGGTCTCTCTGAGATCAAGACTTCCATATAATGATAAATCTTCAGCAAGGGCTAAAACGCATGCAGCAATGGATGCTTTACTTTAAAGTATGGGAAACTGTGGGGAACCCCTATAATTCTAGTTTCATGCCCTGATTACAAGGAGTGAATGAAATGATCTGACCTCTCGAAATTTTCTCCAAAATTCCTCCTAACATGTATCCTGCAGCACAGGTTCATAGAAAGCAGTATTTTTAAATTATTTAATACTATGCACATTTATATACCCTGAAATTTACCAGTCCTTAATTCATTGGTTTACTCTTTTTCCCATAGGTCTTTCAGGGAAGAAGACTTCAATACATGGCACAGAAAATAAGGGATGGATCATTGTCTGTGTGAAGTCTGAATGGGGCCTTTTTCAGTTCACCTTTGGTGATCAGTGGCTCAGATATGCAGTCTGTATTTAGACAGTTTTCCCTTCTTGTAACACTAAGAGCTGCAAATTTTTCCAAAGACAACATAAAAAAATACAGTTTGTAAGGCATCAGATGTACAATGTTCCTTAAGGTTTCTTTAAAGGAAAATATACTTTACCCCAGCAGTTCAAAGGAAATACAGAAGTGATTGCGAAAGTAGAAGTATTCCTTCATGTGGATGATATTGTGAGTATCATCTATGTCCTTCTTCAGGAGAGCATCGAGGATCTTCACTTCCACCAAAGCCTGGCTGTGAAATCTGAAATATCACATGACATAGGAATGCTGACATTAACTCAATCTAGCATTTTTATTTCTACAAACACCACAGTCTTACTGTAAACTCAACATGTGGGACAATGATTTAAACTTTACCATTCACCTCTGTTAACTACTGTAACATTCATTCTTTATTGTTGCTTCCTAGTCTAAATATACTGATCTTACATAACACTTAAAAGTAGTTATTTTGACTTGTCTGAAAAACATGTTTAAATGAAAAAATGTCAAATGAGCATCCAGAGTAAAATCTTAGTGCTTTTAAAGTTCATAGGAAAGTTAGTGTTTACTTGAACAGGACCATATTCCACACCTACCACAGTAAGACAGTCACTTTTGAAAAGTACCTTTACATTTACTGGGAAAACTGAACTGTTACTGGAGTCAACAGCATCATTCTCATCTGCTTCATTGACTCTGGTTCAAGCTAAACTCAACTAAAAATTCATAACCAACCACATAACAAGAAGATGTTGCTTAGGACCATAGATGTATGTTTTTTCACATTAAAATGAGTGACTGGAGCCTCTCAGCATATTCCTGTGCTTTTGGAGTTGTGGGGAGAAATGTAGGCTCTCAGCTCTCAGTCATACAGGGCTGGTTACCTGGGCTGTGTATTAACTATGTCACAGATACAAAGACCTCCTTAGAAGTCTGGAAAAACTGTGCCTGTTTTCATAGACTGTGTCTTCACTGAGTCCAGGACAATTCTGAGTCCCTGAGATCACCCTTCCTCACTCACTGTGTTTAACAAGTTTAACAACTCTGATGTACAGAGTTTGATTTTACTTTGTTCACGTTTTCCCACATTGTCACTGTCTATATAATAAAGAACTGATTTTATTGGTTTAAAGTCAACAGATATCTCACCTTTTCTTATTCCTTATTATTTTCAATGCCACTAATTCATTGGTTTTATGATCCAAGCATTTAGCCACCTGCCCAAATGACCCTTTCCCAATGACCTCCAACACTTCATATCGATATGCAATGTGGTCGTGTAAAACCTTCAAAAGGAAACAATAGTTCAGATTCAAATAGTACAACAAAGATCAAGCTTTGTAGTAGTTAATGTGGCTGTGAGTTTGCCATCTAATGAAAGACACTGGACTAGTAGCAAGTACAGTCTCCATTAAACAAGGGTGACAGAGAAAATAACAAGTGCATGTTTCATTAATCCACCTATCTTGCATCAATCCCCAATGAGATGCAAAGTGGGTCACTGTTTAGGATTCTCTTCTCAGCTTTAAAGTGATTGGTACTGATCTTCTAGAGCCAGCATTCATCTCACATAGATCACTTAAGAATGGGCAGACAGTCACTACAAACTTATTGAGCTGAAAATGAATACCGTAAGTTTTCCACTTACCTTTAAGTAGGAACCGTGCTCATCATCGTAACAATTATTATTCTGGGTTTCAGGCAAACCTTCAATCTTTTTAGCTTCCAGCCCAAGAAACCATAGCTCTGTATAATTGAAAATTTCTTTTTGCTCATAGACTGTTAACTGGTTTCTAAAATATTTCAAGGCTTCTAAATCAGAAAAGAATACAAAACCAAAAATCAATATATGTGAGAAACCTGATGGCAAATTGCTTTTATAATGGAACATTTTACAATAAAGCCTGCCACTTTGAGCAGGAGACTGAAAAGCTGACCATTTGAGGCCCCTTCCAACCAACTTTTCTATGATTATACAATGTTGACATTTTGCACAAATTTATGTTTTTTTTTTTTCTTTTTCTGACTTGCAGTATTATGTACAATAAAGCATTCATCACCTGTCAGCAAGACTTGTAAAAGCTTAGGTAACAATGACTTGATTCTGAGCAGTTATGGACTATAGACAACAGATGGGATTTTCAGAAACATCTATTTGCTTCAGCAAGCTTTGTGGCTTACATTAAAAAAAGTCTATGTTTTTATTGTTGTGATTATCATATTTATCAAGTGGTAGTAAGCTTTAGTTAACCAAAGCTTTTAAGTACTTGTTTTTCTCATAGAAAAGTGTCATATTCAGGTGCATGAGGTTAGGAATTAGCTGGGGTCCAAATCTGCTATTCTTCCTGCATAGAAACATTTCAGCTACCCTAACACCTCCAGTTACATCATTTAAATCAAGATAAATAATCATATGGTAGCATTACAAATCGACGTGTTCTCTAGGGATGCATGTGGGTGTTTTGTTAAACAGTGGCAGATCTTCATCCACTAATGCAGGGATGCTAAATCATTTCAAAGCAAAAGGCCACTACTTTTTTTTTTTTTTTTCCTAGACTCCTTTTAAAAATAGATTAACTCTGACAGAAACTTTATAGATCTGAGAATTTCCAACATGCAGTTTAGCCTACATAGATAAAATGTGGGACAGCTGCAAGTAAGTGGAGAAAAGTGTCTTATCACTGTCATAGAATATTGCTGTCACCTACATGACCTGTCCTAAGTCTTAGACAAATATACATTCTTTTGTGTAATACATACTTCTCTAATTTATATATTTATGCTAGTCTATTCATTCTCCTATTGTGTACATCCTCACATAGCACTTTTAGAAATCACTGAGCCCAGCCACATTCCTGTCTTCCAAACTGTTAAATATTTCAGCGACCATTTAGCACCGGACCTCCAGTCTTTTTAGCATGTTCTGTTGTATTCTACCTGAAGCTGTCATAGGCAGCTTGACACTGATGCTGGTGTTTTCCAGTTTTGATGTTTTTGTCTGGGCTGTGGTGTCACTTTCAGGAAGACGGTCTGGAAGGTTAAATTGGGAAAAATTGCCTTGAGTTCCATTTTCCTGCTAAGCAAAAAACAAAAGGAAAAAAAAAAAGAAAAAGAAAAAAGAAAAAAAAAAAAGGTAAGTTTTGTTTTCAGATATGTTCATGAACATTCAGCTGATTGCAGGTATGTAAATAGATTTCAAAAATATATTTTAAAATGCTGCTTTCCCAAAGACAAAGCTGCAAGATACTTATTTTGGATTTGTTGAGTGATCTGTATGTCAATTTTGTGCTGAGACAGAACAAGCATGTTTGGGGGCTACAATGCCCTACTTACACACAGGACAAATTCTGGCAATAGCACTGGAGGCTATTGGACCATAGAAAGATAAATCTCTAAACGAGAGAAGGAAATTCATCTTCCAGGCTCATTCAATACATGGGTTCTTACTTTCTATAAATGCTACAACCTGCCGTTGTTTGATTAAGTTGCAGTAACTCAGGAGCTCATAAAGAGGTCAGGAAAGGCAGTGTAATAGGCATTATCCATCTTGGATTTCTGTGTGGGCATAGCCACTGGAGAGTTGAGTTAGAATCCTGAGACTGCTTGTGCAGCCCACAGAGCTGCAGGGACATCAGCGTGGCACTGCACACGTACACATTTATAGCAGAAACGTCAAGATTGGTATGAATGGGCCTGTGTGGGTGCAGAAGAGCTAGAAGGAAGAAACTGCAGTAGAAAGGATCTACTCAGCTGAATATGATGCATGGCTGAAGCTCCAGAGGGGGCTATGGCTTCTATGAACATAGGATGAAGAATAAGAACTGCTGAGAAGAAACAGGATCCATCTGATGAAGCAGGGCAAGAGTGTCTGCAAAGAGCCTTGCTGTTCTAGTGAACGAGGGTTCAATTAAGTACAGCAGAGAAGAGTCATCATATCCTAATACTCATGGGGTAATTCAGTCACCTCAGTATCTGCTGAAGTGACAAAAGCATTCTGGGAGATTTCTGGACTGTGTTCTTACTGTAGGTGATCTGAGATGTGCTGCTGGGCGTGTTCTTCACACGCAGGTAACAACTGCTTGAGGATGTGAAGGTCAGAAAAAGGGCATCTTTGGCTGCAGTGACCATGTGATTGTGGAGTTTAAAATCCTCAGAGAAGTGAGACAAGCAAAATTATAAACCCTGATCTTCGGGAAAGCACTCTTTGGCTTGTTCAGGGAATCTTCTCATCATAAACTCATGGAAAACTACCCTGGAGGGCAAAGGAAATCAGGAGAGCTCATTGATCATCAGAGTTACCTCCTTAAAGCACAGGAATAGTCTGTTCTAACATGTAAAAAGCTGAGCAAACGTTGCTGAAGGCCAGCATGGGTGAAAAGGGAACTTCTAACCAGGTGCAAACACAGTAAAGAGCACAGAAAGATAGAAGCAGGAATGCATTATCTGGGCTGCATGCAAGAGACACTACCTGAACATGAAAGCATGTTTGGGAAAGCCAAAGGTCAGCTACAATTGCAGCTAGCAAGGGATGTGAGAGTCAGTAAGAACAATTTCTCTAAGTGCATCAAGAGCAAAAAAGGAAGGCTAAGGGAAATGTGAATCCACTGCCCAGTGGAATTTGGAACCTAGTGACCAAGAATTTGAAAAAAACCTAAGACACTCAATGCTTTTCATTAGTAAATTTTGCCCTCGTTCCTCCCAAGTTCTTGAGTCTAGGAGCAGTGCTCATGTAAAGAAGCAGTAGAGGAAGATAGAGACCACTTGAGTATGTGGACATACCTAAGTCTGCAGGAGCAGATGGGATGCTGCTGAGGGTGTGGAAGGAGCTGACCAATGTCATTCAAGGATGAGAGACCTTCCTTGCAAAGTCAATGGCAATTAAGAGCCATTCCTGACCATTTGGAAAGGTAAACATCACACCTACCTTCAAAAAAAGGGCAAAGAAGGTGGCTTCAGGGAGCTACAGGCTGGTCAGCCCTACCTCAATCCCTGGGAGGGCTATGGAACAATTCCTCTTGGAAACCTTTTCCAACTGAGTGAAAAAGAAGTTGCTTTGAAACAGCTGGTATGGATTTATTGACATAAGTTGTGAGCAGATGGTGTCTGAAGAACTTGACTGCCACCTCTGATGAAGTGATTGGCTTGGCCAAGGAGATAAAAGCAGTGGATGTTGTATACTTTGACTTCAGCAGGGCCTGTGATGCTGCCTCCCACTGTATGCTTGAAGTCCAAAGAGTGAGATATGAATTGGATAAACGGATCATAATGCGAGTAGAAGAAAAAAAAGAAAAGAAAAAAAGGATGGATGTTTGGATGTTCAGGTTCGAAGGACTGTGATCAGTGGCAACTGGTTACTGGTGACATCCCTTGGGGATCCGCACTAAGGCCAGTACAGTTTAGTGTCTTTAATGATGACCTGGATGAGTTCACCCTCTCAAATCTGCAGACTGTAGCAGGGCTGTTGTCCAAAAGAACTTCAGGAGGCTGGAAAAATGGAGTAGGGGTGTTTTTTGAAGTTGAATGAAGACAGATGCTAAGTCTTGCACCTGCAGCAGAATATACCCATGCAGCAGGACAGGCTGGGGGACAACTGAAAGGTGCAGTTTTGCCATGAAGGGCCTGACAACAACCTGAACATGAGGTAGCAGTGTGCCCTTGTACCAAAGACAACCAAGCTCATCCTGGCTTGCATTAGCAAGAGGATAACCAGCAGGGTGGGAGATGCGATCTGCCCCCCTATTCAGCATTTATGAGTCCACTCAGGGAGTACTGTGTCTAGTCTGAGGCTTCCCAGTACAAGAAAGATATTAGCTAACTGGAGCAAATTCAAGGAAGCTTCAGCAGTGATCTTACTGCTGTCTAGTTACTTGGCAGGAAGGTAAAGAGAAAGCAGAGCCAGATGCTTCTCAGAGGTGGATGGTTGTAGAATAAGATGAGGATGTGGCTAATGTGAGCAAGTTGCAACATAGGAAATGCTGATTAGATATGAGGAGAAACATTTTTTTTACCATGCGAGTGGTTCACTATGGCAACAGGTTGCCCTAAGAAGCTGCGGACATTTTTGATACTCAGAATCCAGCTGGACCGGGCTCTGAGCAACCTTCTCCAAGATTGCTCTGCTTGTATGGGGAGGTTGGGCTGAATGCCTTCCAGAGGTCCCTTCCAACCTAAATTGTTCCTTAGTTTATTTATAATTTCTCATCCCTTGTGAAACTCATGATGACTCATAGAAGTGTGACAGGCTGGAGACAAAAGATCATTCTCTCTCAGTGTCAGAAGGGTACAAAAGCCATATTCAATAACCTGTACATGCCTGACAAGACAAGACAAACCTGGCAATGTGATATGGACTAACCAGTAGGCAATCCTAGTACACCATATCCCTAGAAGACATCCTGGCTGGTATTGCTTGGATACATGCATCTTGGTGCTTGTGAGTCTTGGGTTAAGAACGTGTTAGTGCAAATGAAAATGGCTTTGTTTTAAAATGAAATCATCTTTCCATATTTGCCTCTAAACCTGCTACTTTTGTGGGGTTTTTTGTTTGTTTTTTTTGTTTGTTTTTTTTCCCCCAATATTATCTGCTACAAAAGCAGGACAACCAGGTATGAGAAGCGACCACTTAACCAGCTCAAGTACAGGTCTGTGCTGACAGGTCAGTCCTACTGCTCTCCTTCTGAGCCCCAGCTTGAGAACTCCATTCTGCCTATGCCACAACACCTTCAGTTCAGCCATGCTGTGTTACTTCTAAGGAAGGGTAAACAAAGAAGGTCTCCGAAACAGACAGCTCATAATCATGGTTTCTAGACTGAAATGTTTGTTGTCCTCTGATATTTTTACATTTCTAAGACAAGCAAAAGGCTTTCTTATTGGTGTTTACACAGCTTCCTACATACGTCTATAAATTCCATTTAAAGAATAAAAAAGAAAACCCTCTGTAAAATGTTTGGCTCTAATCTTTTCAAAGAACATAAAATGGAGGGATGGTTCATCTTCAGATGTGAAGCTTAGTCATTGGCTTTTCTAGGAGTCGAGTTCAGGTTTGACTTATGAAGGTCATGGAATTAAGCTTTAAAGAAATTTTAAATTATTTTGGAGAATATCCCATTCCACCTCATCATTCATGCTATTTTGCATCCTGTAGCTTTGCTCAGTGATACACATCTCTTAACTAAATTAAATAATTCATAGTAGTAGTAAGCTACCAATTTCAAGTTCAAAGTATTTGTGAAGACTCATCTTCCCAACCAAAATGCTTTATTGGGGACTTCCAGTACAAGAGATCTGAAAAGACTTCATATCTCAGTAGAGAGACTCCACCGAAGAAGAAGAAAGCTGAATAAGGGAGTGATCAGAGTAGTGGTGGTGAGTAGGGCAGGTTCCTCATTTGCTGGGGAGAGAAGCAACAAAGGAAGAAGAGGAGAGAGAGATGGGGGACACAGTATTTGTGAAAAAATGAGAAGGAAGGAATGCCAGAAGTGAAGATGACTTCAAAATCTTCCTGTGATGTTAGGTGTCTGTTAAAATATCTGGAGATATACACAGCTATGCTAAGTAATCTGTCTGTTTATAGCTCTTCCTTTTTTTTCCCCCCCCTCTTTAACTACAGCTGAAAAGAGAAACTGATGCAAATGCTGATAGTAAGCTATTTCTCTCTTCTCGAACACAAACACTCTTGCAACACTTTGTCGCTAACACTCTCTTAGCAGTACTTAGAAGCTGGTTAACCAGGCAAACACAAGATGTTTGAGCGCTTTAAAACTCACCTGAAGAGAGGGGAGGACATTCTGCAAGCTATTGTTTGTTATCTGAGGCAGGTTGCTTTCAAAAGGGGCAAGGTTTGCAGCGTCTGCAACCAAACCATGCTTTGCTTGACCTTCCAGATGTGGGAGAGAAAGAACACCACGACTGACTTTCTAAATAGAAAACATAAATAAATATTACATAATGATGTAGCAAGCAATTCCGTGTAAAACCTTCGAAAAACAGAGGGCTTTAAAGCCTTGGGAAATGTGTATAGTTCACTCCTGACATCTAATGGCAAAGGGGAAAAGAGCAGATACTCTCCGTAAGCTCCCAGTGGTACTCATGGGCGGGAGGAGTTTGTCCAGGCAATCAGGCAGACGGGCACATTTTAGGGCATGAAAGTTCCCCCACACGAACACCTCCATCCAGCATCGGAGCAGTGACTTCTTCAGCTGGAAAAGGTGGTTGGGTTTGAAAACCAAACAGCCATTCCAGGCAGCAGGACTCCTTTAAGTGGGAAAATAAAGCCTATGTAGGGTAGTAAGCAGACATGAGTTGTAAATGGCAGGCAACATCATTAGCTATTTCCAGTGGCAGAAGAGACACTGGGACTGAGCTGCTACCAAACACCAGGGGTGGAGACAGTGGGAGGGTCTTCTCTGCACTGGTTTCTCAATATTTCTTTCTCCCTCACTTCCCATGGAGTTCATTTTGATTTTGTTGCACTCCTTGCTAGTGAGGAAAAGGTAAGCATTGTTGCAAGCTTTACTGAAAAAAAATCAATGTTTATAGTCCTTTGAAAACTCCAGGATTATTAATTCTTCCTTTAGACTTTCCCATTTGTGATTTGCAAAATATTTCTATACCACTCTTTCTTTAAAGTCAGTGATTTAAGGATGCAATTTTATGAATGTTAGGACCTCTATTCTTGGGTATCTAAAGTGAGAGAAATCACCCTCTTATCAGCAAAGAAAATTTTTGAGGTAGACTATTTATTTGTCAAATAATTAAAAAAAAACCAACCCTGAAATAGATCAACTATGCATCATCAAATGCAGAACAAGGTCCAGAGAGTTAAGGCTACAACCCACATAAGCCCAAGAAATTTTTCTTACTGGGGAGTGATAGAAACATACTTTCAATCTTTTGATAACAAAGGAGAGGCTTGATAATTTCTCAAGAAGCAAAGAAATAAGGCTCTCAATCCAACCAAGTTGAACAAATACATTTTCTTTTTAAATACTATGGAAAAGCCTTTAAAACCTTAGAACTCAGATTCCAGTGGACTTTTCATGAAAGTTTTAAGAACCAAAGTGGCTGGTCAGAAGAAATGCCTCAAATGCTTCTTAACAAAACCAAAATACTCCCAGACACTTGGGGCACTCATAAGCTACAGGGGAAATGGAAGAAGGCAGGGTATAAAAGACTTCCTTCTGCTCAGTGTCATTTATTATAAAGAATGTCTTAGAAAACAAGCATTCAAACAGTTTTTTAAAGTCAGCTGAAGAGTCACATACCTGGTGGAAGACTCTGTTAGATCCCAGATGATCTCTCTCTTGAACAGTCAGCTGAGACTGAGAAAATGCATCCACATGGGAAGACTGCAAACATAAAATGATGCTTCAGTAAAAATTATTCTGGGGAAAAAAAAATAAATCCTGAAATCTCTGTATGGTTTCTGTGTTTCTTTCCTGTGTGGCAATGTGTATGAGAGAGGACCACAAAAGCTGCTGAAAATACGCTACACTCCAGCAATCGCTGGACAGTTAGACAGCTGTTCTTTGGGCAGGTGCAGAGACAGCTTGCTTTGCCTATTATGCCTCTCAGCATGCTCAGTATGCCCATGTGGTCAGTCGAGGGGAAGGGGGGAGCCTTTGCCATCCCTAAATTTGTGCTCAAAAGCCAACAGTGAGTCTGCTTAGGAGAGCTTTAAATGGCCTCACGAGGTAGATTGCGAGCCTATCCATTGTTAACAGCAGTGTTAAACTGGTTCAACTTGTGGTACAGATTTTATAGAAAGACAAATCAATGTTTAAATTTACTGAGCTACAGAAAAAAATCCATTGGTTCCAACAGATAGATAATACTAGCAACAAATACCAAAAAAACCAAACCAAACCAAACCAGAAAAAAAAAAACAAAAAAGAAACATGGGGAAAGTGCTAAGCAGCTTGTCATTACTAAGATTTTGCTGGTGCTTTCAGCAGGGTTTTTTTATAAAGATAAGCATGATAAGTAGCACTGCCCATTTCTGTCCAGTAACAAACTAGTGAATTGCAGAAATCTTTATGATAATTTAGATACTGAAGACTCCATGACTAAAGCAGCTTGGAGCTCTGCTCTATAGGGTGGAGTGGACTCCACTAGGCTTGGCCAAAAGAGCTCCCTGTCCGTGAGTTCTGAGACACAAGATTGTTTCACTCATAGTCAGAGAAAGCATCTTATCAAAATAGACTCACCAGTTCCACTACAGAAGTTCTGAAGTTGTAGAACAGCATTTTCTCTAGAAGCAGAGAAACCTGGAGTGGGGAACTCTTAATTTAGAGTTTCAAAAACTGCAGTCAAAATTATCTTATGGATGAGCTGCAGGTGAAAAAATACTTAAATAAAGCAGTATGGTATTCTTCTTTATGTGTACTGCAGGGCTGTCTTGACTATTACACAGCCTTAAGCAGACAGAGCACCTGCTGCTGCTGCAATCTTTGCTCTTTGCAATGATTTTTAACCTATCCAGTGCTGATTAGTGCCAGGGGATCACTTTTTAAAGGCATTTGTCAAAGACTTCAGTTAGTCCACGTGAAAACATGTTAGCATACTAGAGGAGTATGCTAGTGCCATAAAACATCTGCCATGATGCAGCCTAGCCATGTTGAAAGGGCCTCTGAGCCTGACAGAAGGGACAACCCAGATTAGACTGCTGCATCTGTGCCAATACACTGCATATATAAATATATCTATATATATATATGAGCTGTTGTGGGTGAGGGATGCTTGTGTACAAACTGATCCACGCATATACAGTGACCTGAATATATCCAGGGCACATCAGCATTGCTGCAAAGCTGCAGAGAAAGCTGAAGATACACGTACAATGGCTCCGACACATCCTGCTCGGTAAGTATGGAATAAGTGCTCAGAGATGCTGTGGGATCTCCATCCTTGGAGATTAGAGACCTCTAGAAGACACTTCAAACTAAATATGGAAAGAAAACTCTATGTACAAATCTACATGATCAAATAAAGGAAATGCTGCCCTTTGACATGCAGATTCAACTGCCTCACTGTCAACCACAAAGACACATCTAAAGCTGGGCAGACCAGCTTGAAACTGCCCTTGGACAACTATGCTGCTAATGTCCACAGCAGATGTTTTTCTTTTCATTTGAAAAGAAACTCCAGATTCAGAAGAAGCTGAAAACAACAGCTCCAGGTTTAGCCTTATTATGCTAATTGGGTACAGTTTGAGAGGAAAGGTCACAGGTATCTCTGCAGCAGAGGAGAATTATTAGGAAAAGGAAAGGTACTAAGACCTGTCTTTGCAAGACATACTAATTCCCATCTTTGGAACCAGAGATCAGCTGGCCAGGGATAAGGGATTATGTGCTGTAAATCTCAAACATCCCCAGAGCCACCATAACAAACATCCCCAGAAGAGAACCACTGGATGCATTCACCCTACATATGAATACCCTGAAGCATGATATACTTTGCCCAGTGCACCAAACATCCTTGTGGTCACTATCCCTTCAGTGTGAATTTGCATAGATGATCTATGGGAAAGCCCAGTGCCAAAGTATTTTTACAGATAAATACTTCACTTGCCAACTATGTACCCTGCATTTCAGGGGAGAATTACATCTGTTATGGAGTCTGGGATCCGCATTCATAAGTCCAGTAGATATATCAACCCAGCTCTTAATAAGACTATTAATTTTAGTGCATGTTACACATTTTCCCGCACTTCATCTATCCTTTACTCCCAGCTTGCTTAGTTTTTCACTTTCTGGAGCTGATGAAAACATTACACTCCATTTACAGTCAATTTCTTAACCACTTTGTGCTTTTCGAACTACGAGTCAATGTCAAGCCAGGCTTTTAGAGAGCAACAGCTATGACTGAAAAAAATCAAAGAAACTGGACTTCGCATACCTGCAGAGTCTTCACTCCAAAGTAGCATTTTATTTCATAGCAATACTTTTGAAAGGCTATGCAG
The DNA here is from genome assembly GCA_033439905.1 of Ceryle rudis. Lineage (NCBI taxonomy): Eukaryota > Metazoa > Chordata > Aves > Coraciiformes > Cerylidae > Ceryle > Ceryle rudis. Next base: position 50,473 of record JAAGNO010017063.1, read on the forward strand.
CATTGCCTATATTACTAGATATAAATTTCAGAATAGATTGTATTTCCTAATAGAGCACAAACAATTCACAAAATGTCTCTAAAACGCAGCAAGGAAGCAGGTGAGTGAGCTCCAGGATGTGCTGCCAGAACCTGGAATCCATTTAATTTCCATTCACCGGGGAAAGATTAACAAGATTTTCAGATGGACATTTCTCCTTCTACACTGCAAAAGCAAAAATCAGTCCATCAGCCCAAGGCCATGCCTTTTTTTAACCATGGAAAAATTTTGATTCTCTATTTCTCAAAGCCTACTTATGAAGGGTTTATAGCTCTTCAGTGCTCTTTGGGTAATTTATTCAGAACACCTTAAAATCAATAACTGATCAACCCTGATAACACTCCCCCAAAGAGGTAAACAGCATAATCTTTTATCCATGGAAAACTGATCTGTGTCTGTAACAGTCCTGCTGGTGGCTGAATGGGGAGCAGGTGGATCAATCAGCCCACACAGTGACTTATTTGATGGTCTTGATCCAGATGACCCATCAGCTGCTGCTCTAGCAAAATCTTGTACATCTCATATGGAATCTACAGCTGAGCTGCTGTGACTGGTTTAATGCTGGCAGATGCACTCTAAAGAAAAACTGCAGCAACTGTTACTATTCCACTTCATTTCACCCCTGGATGTCCTACTCATAGAGCACTCAGCCTGTCCTACAGCTCCAGCACTGCACTTCAGTCCCAAACTATCATCATCTGCTATTCCAGCCCTTCAAATCTTGTATTACCTTGTTAATTCAATTATCACTCAAGAAAAAACATGTCCCCATTCACTACCTAGTCTGCAGTCATAAGGGGGTTTTGGTAGAACATACAGCATTCTGCAAAATCAGAAACTGTGACACAGTTTCATAATTCTCCAAATGTCATCTTATTTTTTCAGTACCCAGTTGACCACAGAAATCAGAAATACATTAAGATTTTATAAGTTATTAAATACCCAGCAATATAAAATACAGACTCCATTGTCTCCTCATTTAAATGGGCACTTTCTTCTCCCTGTCCTCAGAAATGACTAAAGCCTGGAGAACACATCGAGAGAACGCAATATAGGTGCTAAATCATGCAATACATTAAAAAGCCATGGCAAATGCACCCTCACTCACTCAAAATACAGTAGAAACATAAACATTTTCCCCACCTTGTCAACTATTTCTGTCAGCATAACTGCAAGAGCCGTTAACTGCAGGATAGAGGTTGTTTATTCCATTCGGTGAATGCATTTCAGGAAGCCCACCTTCATCTAGTCAGAGCATAGCAGGATCAGTTTCATACACAGTACCCTGATCAGGAAAAAAAAATGGATAATGCTTCTGCTTGGCTTCAGATTTAAATTTTTATCCAGGAAATATGCCAGTGACTATTAGCTGCTCTAGTATTCTTTTGGTGGCCATCTGTTCCCTTTCTCAGCCTCCTTCTAGCCAAATATAATTTTCCATATTTATCATGGCAAGTCAGTAATAAGAAAGACAAATATAACAGGATTGGCTGTTCTCCTTGCTGTCTCAGTCTGTTCCTTCTCACTGAGCTCATGTGCTTGCGAAACCAAAAAGCACTTGAACTTGTATTTTTTCAAAATCTGTCACACTGACCTTGCTATACAGTAGAGTAAAAATCTATTCACCAAGACTGCCAGCCTAGAAAAGGAAAATTAATTATTAAATAAATAAATGAAAATAAATTAATGCCTCAAGAGTTGATTTCTCTTTGGACATTGTGTGTCATTTACTGAGAATCAAACTGGGGTGCCTTGGTCTGTGGTTCTTGTTGGCATCAGTGCAGAGCTGCTCCTCTTTCCTGTGAGATGAGGCTCTCATTTTGGTGTGAATAGCGAGACAGAGCTTAGCTGCCATCCTGTCTTTCCCTTCCCTCTTTTGGACATTGTGCATGTGTGATGGGCACTGATGTGTCCCTATGCTCCCCCCCCATCTTAGGGGAGTATCTAAAACCAAAACCACAGTGTGCTCTTCTCCTTCATACAGTGAAGGAATGGCATGTTCCCTGCTGGTCTTAAATCTGTTTTGACAACCCAGAATAGTTCTCTTTTCACTCAGAAACTAAGCTTTTCAAAGCAGACATACATGCTCACCCACTGAAGCTATTCTAGAAGACTGCCACTTTTACTGATGCTCCTGGAATGGGCACCACTCTTCACAGTGTGATCAAAGGACAAACAGCTATGCTTTGGCATTCATGATGGTCCACGCAAAGCCCTTGCCTAATAAAGCTGCTGAGGTACACCATCCTAAAAGGCACATCACTCCCATCACCTCCTCCCACTTTTCCATTCTTCCGAGCTTGGTAACTCTCCAGTCAACAAATCCTCCCCAGTATAACACCTCACATACAAGAGAAACTTCTCATTCCCTAGCCAAATAACCACACAGACTGTGATGCCTGCAGGGCAGGTTCATCCCTGGGAATGCATGGAGATGCCATGTGCTGGAATACAAATTAAGCAGCACAAACTCATATTAAGTGCATTTAAGTCAAGCCACTCCTGCACAAGTGTGCAAGCACAAGCGTACTCAGATAAACAGGAGCGTGCAAGCACACAGCTCTTCTCTCCCAACAGGTATATCCAGCATTTCTAAGTCATTTCACCAAGGTTCACAAGAAGGGATTTAACTGATTTAGTGTGTGGCATATATTCTGTGAAAATATAGGTTTATGACACTGGAAATTATCAGCTCTGTCCACTGTTGATATCACATTTACATATGCGATAGATGAGGAAGGGATCACAACTGGCACTTGCACACTAGCACACTCAAGGGTTTTTCTTTCAACCAGCGCTGCTAGGTTGGCATGTGGCACTAGGTTGGCCCCACTCTGAGGTGGGGCATGTGACAGAAAGCTGGACACCATTCCCTCTGGTTTGCTTGTAGCACAGCCATTCTTTTTGTTAGAAGATTTCTAATACAGCTTTATGTAGCTCCACAATCCTCTGGGCCATACCTTTCCATCTCAGATTTTGACTTTGTTTGTTGAGAAATTATTATCATTCTCAGAATAGCTTACATAGAAAGGAGTGAAGGACAGATCTGGGCATGCATTCAATTGTCCCCCATTAAGAAGAATGCCCTCTATGCTATTTTCTTTAAGCTATTTCTGTCCTTCATAATGCTTTTCATTCTCCTCACTTTATTTTATGACACTCTTGTAAGAATATTCAAATTTGCTGTGCTAAGTCATGCAGGAATAAAGCAATTTCTTTTCTCATACCTGAAGAGGACCAACTGATTTTTATCCACACAAGAAACTGCATAAAAGTTTTCTCCTACATTCTTCTTCAATACTCTTAAAGCAAGAGAAACCTGCCAGGATTACTAGTATGTTTCAGTCACAATACACTGAGGAGAAAAGCAGTGCAGAAAGTGTTTCAGGTATGAATGACAAAGTGTTTTGTGAAGTTTGAGGTTGGTCTTTGTAACTGATTATTAAGGAAAATACCCATTTCCAAAAGATACTTAACTAAAGGTTTAGACTTGACTAATTAGACTTAATTTAGACTAGATTTATTAGACTAGATTAATTTATACTAGCTTTAGACTAGTCTAATTAGATTAATTTTAATTAACATTTAGACTAGGTATAAGGAAGAAATTTTTTACAGTCAGGGTGGTGAAGCACTAGACCAGGATGCCAAGAGATGCATTAAATGCCCCATCCTGGAAAAATTCCATGTGAGCTTGGACAGGGCTCTGAGCAACCTGATCTGGTTAAAGATGTCCCTGCTCACCGCTGGGGAGTTGGACTAGATGGCCTTTAGAGGTCCCTTCCAACTCAAGACCATTCTATGGTACTAAAGGAGCTAAGTGCAATGGTAGATCAATTCCTCATGGACTTGCTGTGATCATCATGTGACAAAACCTTAACTGCAGATTTCCTAAGTTTTGCAACATCTCTGTGAAGTAGAATAGTAATAGAGGCAAAGGAAATTACAGAACTTCCCCTGCTAAGGAAGAGGCATTCTTGAGCAGGAAGAGGATTCACTCCATCTTAGCCTACATGTTTAAGATAAACAACTTTCCAAGTCTGCTAGAAATGGAAAAGCAGTCGCACAGTTTCTGACTTTTTTGGAATGTTTTCCACAGAAGAGTGCAAAAGCTCATGCTATGATCAAGTGAAGTTTCTAACATTTAAATCATTTTATAGGCAGCTGGCTCTTTAAAGTTCATTAACAATTCCTGTCATGGTTAGGATCCTCTCCTTCCCCTAGCAAACAAGAAAAACAAATTAATAATGCTGCTCAATTCTAAAAAGGCTCAACATCTAGGTAAGAATGATGAGTGCAGCTTTATATTGGAGGAAATTAAGGCATTGTGTAGCTAGGGACACAATTAGCATAGCCTTTGGAGGTAATTCCTAATGTCTAAGTGAGGGTTCATGACTGAATTAAAACAGAATTTGGGTACATGAGGATTTTCCAACCAGCTGCTTGACTGTACGAAGCCACCAGGAGCCAAGCAATCATCATTCTAGGAAACAGACTGGGCAAATAAAGGACAGCCTAGAAATCAGTGCTCAAACCAGGTTTTTCTAAAGCATCAATCTGTTCTTAGGCCTATTCCAAGAACAGAAAATATAGTCATTCCTGGACTCACAAACTGAAGAGGAATTACATGAGAAGCGGGAATTGGACGTGGACCAGATAAGCTGATTTAAATCTAGTAGGGTGCACAGATGAAACATAGCTCTAGATGTGTTGAAAAGTCATAGACAAGCAAAAAAGTTGATAGGCAAAGATGATGATCATGACAGAAAATAATTTTTAGCTTTCCTATCAAGCCCTGAAAACCTTGCAAGATCTTCCTTTCAGGAAAGGATCCAGCTGTTTCTACCAATCTGCAGGTCAAACTTGGGAAATGTCTTTTGTCACCCCTGGGATGACTGGAAGCAGAAGCTGGAGAGGCTAGTCCAGAAGAATCAAGGCCTCTCAGTCCTTGTATAGTCCCTAACTACACTTACTGAATACCTTCCCAAATACTATCGTCATCAGACATTCACCTATGCATTTAGATATACTTCCTAAATAGTGCCATCTGGAGAGAAAAAACAGGGGCATCATTTCATGACTTTATTACTTCAGAAGGGTTATAAGAGTATAAAATTAGTAGCACATCAATGAAGAACCCCTCACACTGATTTTCCTGTAGAAGGTCAGTTTAAACAAAGTGTTCAAATGTTAGGTTTAATCTTAGAAACATGCATGTTTAAAAAGGCAGAACTTTTGATTTCAGATTAGTACAATTTACTGGGATTTCTACAGAGCACCCTTTTCCTATAAAATAACCAATAGACCAGTTGTCTACAATATACTTATATATTTTATAAACCACAAAGCTTCTCATGCAAGCCTAAAAGGTCAATCTGAAATATTTTTCAGAGCCCTAGGTACCCTGGAATTCCAGAAATTAATTCTTTGCTATACTCCTGTAACTTAAAAATGTAAACCAGTTCTTATCTTTGCAGCATTAATAATGTTAATGTTTTCATTTAAAATTGTCATCTTAATTCCACTTCTCCAAACAAATTTAAACAGTTATTTAACCAATAAAAATATCCCATGGAATTGATGGCAGATGGCACAACTGATCAAACTGTCTTTTTTCCATTTTCAATAGTTATTTTCCATTCCTCACAACAGGTACGTCACAATCTAATACATTCATTTGTACATCCAACAATAAAAACAAATGCCAACCACTGTTACCTTAGGCTGGATTCTTCTATTTCTTCTCATTCGTAAACAAGTGTTATTGAAGAAGCTGAAATCACAGCAGCTCTCACTGCTTCTTTCTTTCCCCATAATGACAAAGCTCCATGTTTTCTCCTTGTAATTTAAACCTGCCGCTCCTGTTCATCTAACCCAACCCGGCCAAACAAGTGTCCCTCTATGAATAATGGCGTGGGCCGATTGATGATTTTTATGGATGAGCTGGCTGGAATCTAATAACATGTTGGTTTATCACAGTTCCACAGCATTGACACAAACCAAATGATACCAAACTGAACTGTGAATAGTGGTATATTTGCTGACGTGCATTGAAATCTTTGAGGACTTGGCGCAAGCACAACATGTTCCTCAATTAGGCTCAGCATGATTGCAAAACCATCCCTCGAGGCACCACAAGGTGCATCATTTGCTTTCCTTTGCTTTTTTTTTTTTTTTTTAATCTTTGTCAAAGACACAGCCATAGCTTTAGCTCTCTTGCTACAAACATAAACTGTCTAATGAAGGTAATCCAAAGTTTTACTGAGAATCCAAAGGGTGCCCCCAAGCATTTCACTCACAGCTTCCTCTTAGTCCTCAAAACTACTTGCAATCTTGGAATGCCCGTTTCTAGGTAGTCCTGTCTCTGCTTAAATTTTAATCCTGTACGCACCCCGAAAGCCTTTTTGATATTCCATCAGCAAAACAAACATTTGCAGAACAAGCAGCCTTACCTTGGAATATTAAGTGAACAGAACTTCAGTGATCTTTTATTCATCGTGCTGTAATCTATTTTTGTACACCTAACAGGCTCCACAGGGGAATAGCTAACACTTAGTCTCAATTTACTCATTACTTTCATTACTTTTCTTCTGAGAACAACAAAGCAATTCACGTTTCATAAAGAGCAGAAAAATGCAGATGCAATCTTTGTCAAAGAGAAAGAAAGATTTAATAAAGCAGAAGAGCAACACAAGCTTTATGACAATAATTCCATAGTGGGTTTGGAATTTAAAAAAAAAAAAAAGGAGAAAACAAATCTCCAAATCTGCTTTTTGGGAAAGACTGAAATGAATACCACTTAAATTTCTTGTATTTTTATTGTTAAGAAATCATTTTACAAAGACTAATATTACTTATTTCAAAATTTTTTTATGCAAATAAAAAAAGATTCAAGATCAGAGACACTGAATTTGCATTCTCATTCATATTCAGCTCCTGGGTTTGCTTGTATTTTTAGTGCAGTGTTTGCAG
>JAAGNO010017064.1:22119-44651 GCA_033439905.1 Ceryle rudis
AGGGGCGGTGGGTGGGGGGGGTGGGGGGTGGGGTGGGGGTGGTGCCTTACGGCGACCTTCCAGTACCTAAAAAGGTGCCTATAAGAAAGCAGGGGAGGGCCTCTTCTCAAGGGTTTGTAGGGACAGGACAAGGGGTGATGGCTTTAAGCTAGCAAAGGGTAGATTTAGGTTAGACATTAGGAAAAAGCTCTTTAATCTGAGGGTGATAGATCACTGGAACAGGTTGCCCAGAGAGGTGGTGGAAGCCCCATCCCTGGAGTTGTTCAAGACCAGGCTTGATGAGGCTCCGAGCAGCCTGACCTAGGTAGAGATGTCCCTGCCTATTGCAGGGGGGTTGGACAAAATGACCTTTAGAGATCCCTTCCAACCCAATACATACTATGATTCTATGTTGCAGATGTTTTTTATATTGCTAAACTGTCTGTAGAGCACAGAGACTAAATTGTGATTACTTCAGAAAGGCTCATTGAAGGCTTATGATTGACATAGCAAAAAGAGCTTCAAGTCACCTCATAAATCATGATTTGCACTGTACCATTCTCTTTTTCCCAGTTCCAGTCCTGCATCAAAAGAACCTGCTGGAGACAGCAAGCCGAATCAGTGGGTGGAAAGCGGCAAAGAAGAAACCAAGTAATGCACAGTGATGGGAAGACCCTGGAGTTGGCACTCTGCTATCTAGAAACTTGCACATAGAACAACTGCCTTAGACTTCCTAGGGTTGCCTGCTGGGTTGGTTGTTTTTTCTGTTAGAGTTTTTTTTGTTCTTAAACTTAATCTAAAGTGAAACAGAATACTGTGAGTTTGATCGTTGTTCTAGAGGATTACGTGGTGGATCTGAATTGTGGCGTGTGCGTGGATGTGATGTGTGCACATGGCTTTTATATTTTTGGCCCCCTTTTTTTTTTTGCCTCGTTCTTGCAACACTTGAAAGCAGATAATTTAAAAATATATAAAAGCTTTGATATTTTTCTAGTAACAGAAACCCTGATTCTGTGAATGAAGCAGTGGTCTGAAACTTTGACTAACGAAGTATTGGATCCTAATATTACCTTTCATCACGGGCAGAGAGAGCACTTTTAGAAATGGTTTAATTATTGGAAATACTCATTTGCATCTCAAGTACAACCGGCATTAAAACTTCTTTTGCCTCAACTTGAATGTACAGTATACTGTAGATTTTTAACAAAAACAGGTTCTATATTTATTAAGTTGTGTGATTTGAAAATACCTCTTTGATATTTCAGATGACTTTAAAGCGCAAAACCTTTATATATTTGTAAATAGACAAAGTGATTCTGTGGAGAAACCATGAAATGAAACATGCATACGTAGTATTATTTTCCATGGCATTTTAAATTGTTTTATAGTGAGCCTGAGTTTACAGGTGCATTAGGACTTTTCAGTGGTTCGGTCAGGAACCTGATTATTCCAAATGTGAACAATAAACGTGTAATTCTATTCTAAGAAACTCTGGTTCTGTGTTTTGTGTGCCCTTCTTTTAAGCTGTCGTGGTTGTAGGGCTGTATACGATGTCAACAACTCTGATGCTGTTTTTCTGTTGTTAGTTTTTCCTTTTAATTGACTTCAGAATCTTTTTTTCTTTTTGGTGTAGCCATTGGGAAACGTTTGGTTTTTAACAAAAACAGCTAAGCCGAGGTATGATGTTTCAAAATCATCTGACTCAAAGCAAACACTCTTCCTTGCCTGTTTCAAAGCAATCTCACCTCTTGTTGGGTTTCCGTGCATCTGTGAACGTATGCGCATAGCTCTGATCTTAGTGCAGTGGACCTTCTGGAAGATGTCTAAAACTTCTGCCTTTCTCAGGGTTATAGGAAGGAAATTAACACAAGCTTAGAAGCCTTCACTGAAACTGCATTGCTGCTCTGCTGGTTATCTTCAGAACTGGATGTAAGGGAGTGAGTGGACTGCCTGGAAAAAATAGCAACAGAAAAACAGAAGAAAGAGAAGAAACTGGAGTTCTCCAAGCAGCTGAGACAGCAGCACTTTCTGCTGATTAGCTCAGGGAGCAGAGTTGAAGCTTGAGATGAAGCAGTAGCTGAACTGCAGGGGATATTTGTAACGTGGCCCTCCCTTCAGGGAGCTGAAGTGGATGTGACATTATCAGTCAGCTTTCTGATGTACAGGGAGTCAGGCTGGCAAAACCACAGCAGTAACACCATATTTCTTTTTTTTTTTTTAATTCCTTTCTCCAGTTCCCCCTCGCTGAATGGGTGTTCATAGTCATGTCATCTGCTGAAAGGGTTTGGCTGGGTGTAGTTCCCCGCAACACATTGGACAGCTCTTGCCTGAATTTTAGTTATGAAAGAATAAATATTCAAAAAAATTATTTAGAGAGGTAAAGCACCAAAACTTAATATAGTGGCAGTGAGGGGGGAGAACAGTACTGTACATGTGGGATTCTTTTTTTCCAGCTAGTTAGTCCATTATTCCAGGCCTTTAAGTCCCTAACAGTGGCATTATCCGTGTGCCACTAGGGGCTGCTGCTGTTCTGAAGTCATTAAGGTGCCCTCACTCCTGCTTTAGGGGACACTCGAGTGCATTCAGTGTAGTTGGACTCTTACTGGACAGTTTTTCTTCCTTATAGCAAATTTTAGGATAATAATGCCTTTGCACGACAAAAATTTGCTTATTTTTTTCTTCGTGCCGATTGGCTGATGAGCAATTAAGGAGCATTTGGTACTATTTTTTTGCTTTCACATTCTGTAACTCTTCTTCTAGAAGTGGAAAGTCCTTTGAAGGCCTCTGGAAGAACCAGCTGTGCTAGAAGTGTGTATACAGTTGAGTCCTGGCTGACCTCTTAGCCCTGGTTCGGTTATCTGGTGTATAGATTCAGTCCTGTGACTGTAGAGAAAACACGCCTGCAGTTTTTGGATTGCTTGATACGCTTTCAAAGGTGAAGCTACTGTGAATAATGGTATGAATACTGCAGAGGGTTGGTTTGGGAGGATGGTGACACTAGTAATTCACTATTGGAAACAATCTCAGGATCTTATTTAGAGACTGGGGAAGAGTCTCCCTTTTTACTGCTTGTAGGAATGTAATGCAGGTGTCACTACACCCAAGTGCATCTAAGGGAGAAAGTGGCCTATTTAAGGAACAAGAAATACTGGCTACCAGTGACTGAGTAGCACCTGGTTACTGTTAGCTACCTAGGCATGATATTGAAAAGAGGAGTGATTCTCCTAAACTAGGGTGGTTTATTTCACCAAATCTTTTTTTGGGGGGGGGGAGAAAAGCACTTTCGCACGTAGACTGAAAAAGCAGCGATGCTTATAGTGAAAGATCATATAGATATGATACAGAAATGGAAAGATCGTATAGCTATAGGATAGATATTGAATCATAAAACTAGGATCTTTCAGTTTCTATATCATAGACATAGGATCTTTCACTATCTATATCCTATCATAGAGATCTGATCTTTTGTATTATATACCTACGATCTTTCACTATAAGCATTGCTGCTTTTTCAATCTACAGGAGAAAGGGCTTTTACCATAAATACCAGTCTGGTTCATACCAATCCATACGGGATTGGATTACAGCAGTTAATTTCTTTCCCTTTTATCCCCAGGGGTTGAGGAGGATACAATAGATTTTTTGCAAAACACGCTGTATATAAAAAGTTAATATTTGAAAATCAGGAAACAACTTCTCTGCAAAACAGACCTCTTCCTCATTTAAAGAACTGCTTCCACCAGCTTTTGCAGACTTGCCCTATTTCAGCTGCAGCAGGACAAAAATAACCCCAAGGGTATGAAAAAAAAATAAATCAGCCTGTATCCCTGCTTTTTCTCAAGGTTTATTTGGTGTATGCTTCAACCAGGCCAAGGTAACTAATGAATCCCCAGCATAATACCAATTTTAACAGGTTATTCTTGAAAGGAAAATAGAAGTATTTACAGGATAATGGTGATGCTGTGTACGTTCAGTGTGTGTAGCTACAACTTGTGCTGCCTTTTTTATTTTTTCCTTTAACTTGCAGTTACCACCAAGTTTTTGTGTGTGAAGACACTGAAGACATCTCACTTTTACTTTCTTCCTTTCCAACCTCATCTAATTTGCAAGAGAAGTAGATGACGAGATCGGAAAGCAGTTGATAGTCAGACCCAAAAACTGAGTCTAAAAGAAAAGTTCAAACTAGCTGATGATCTGTCAATATATTTGACCTCTAGTGTACACTGGGGCCAGCACAGTTGCTCTGTAATTAATAAAATCAAAAAATAATTTGAAAATAAAAATCCCTTGGTATCCTTTGTGCTGTAGTTTTCACGCGGACGCTGTATTCGTGTTCTTTGATTCAAGTTTTGAGTTGTACAAGATGTGCGGCTGACTGGAGCGCGTAACAGGTGAGTTTGTTTTAAAGAAAAGTTCAATGAAAAGTTAATCACAACTCTCGGGAACAGCTTGCCAACATCGTAGTGAAAACTTTGTCACCTAAGGCACAAAACCTGCTTCTTCCCTCGAACATAATATATTGATAAACTTGGAAAAGACATTTCTTGCTAACATCCCTCCTAAAATGTAGACTTTTGCAGGGAGCTGGCTGGCAGTTCCCAAAAAGAGAGGTTTTACAGCACCGGGGGGATTTACAGCCCCGAGGAGACCTGTTTGAAAACGTCACTTGTGGGACAAACAACCCAGGAAGAGCAGTAGCGAGTGGGAGACTAGAAACTGCCGGAATAGAAAATAAATACTCAGTTGTGGTCACGAAAAGACTGTTTGACACAAATCACGTGCCTGTGGCTAATCTTACAGGTGTTGTGGGAACAGAAATAAAGCAACTGAATAACCAGTATTTTGTAGATGTTGAATTAGAGTGGGATTCCTTTTTTTTTTGTGTGTGTGACTTGAAGCCAAGTTTATTGCATTGCCTGAAGTTACCCCTCCAGAAATACCTTCTGACTTGGAAGCCCCTCTGCATTTTTCTTGCCTATTTTTGTTGATCCAGCTGTCACACAGCTTGCTTGGGAAGACGGTGACTTTTCGGGAGGTTGGGGGATGTTGACGAGAATTCATTTCTCCCTTGGGGTGACTATCAGCCTATTGCCATGCTCAAAAAGGGCCAGTGGGTCTTGTGCATCTCTGCTTGCCTCCGTGGCCCTGAGATCTCTAGAGAAGACCACGTGTGGGAATGTTTCTGGGCTGTCAGTGGAAATCAGTGATGACTCTGCTGCAAGCTGGTATCAGTTCAGGTACGGGGCTGTATTTTCTATTTGGCTTCTTAGGAAAAGCAAAATATCTAGCTGACCTGCAGTCCTGTTCCCTCTGCTTCGCCGCTAAGAGTCTTTTCGTTGTTCACATTTAGCTGTCATTTACCTTGGAAGAAAAAATATTGACAGATTGCTTATGAAATCTTTGTTCATTTAAAAAATATTCCTGGTCAGTGTGACCAGACCTGAAAGGACGCATTGATCTTCTGATTTATTTATATATATACATATTCCATATGTACAGCTTTTCAGTAGGATGCTAAATGTTCTTTGGTACACATATGAATATAAGCATAGCAAGAGTTTAGCTTCCTCATCTCCTGTCTACAGCGGTGGGTGAGTGTAAACCAGGGCTGAGGGAAGAAAAAGAGCCCTGTTACCGTGTGTGACACTGACTCTGCTTTGTTAATTGTGCCACTATCAGTTAGATAACAGTTTGGGTCAGATGCTAGGTCAGCATAACCTGGGCAAAATCAGCCTAATCCATGGCAGGACCAAATCCCAGTAGCCAGCTGTGACACGATCCAGGAAATGAAGCAATATGTTTCTTGTAAATTTATTGTAAATAACCTAGTAAAATTGTTTTACTAGGATAAGTAGAAGCTTTTACATAGTCCAGCAAAGTGCTTGTGTGAGAGACTCGGTGAGACGTCAGGGTATGATTTGATTTCCTTTATCCCCTCTGAAGAGAAAGTATGATTGCAAAAAGAGAAGTGTTTACACAAACTGATAAAAAACTTGAGAATTCAGCAGAACACAGCCACGTGTTCCTCAGCTTTCTTCCATAAAAGTCTCACCATGTCCAGCAGAGCCCCATTCACCTTCACTATGAGGGGGATCATACTTGCAGTTGTGCTCACCCTCGTAGGTAAGCCTACCCATCCCTTCTTCAGCTCTCTTTCCTGAGATTTCCTTATGTTCAGTAGCAGCAACTGGATGTAGACTGAATGGTACTGATCTGATTTTCCATCTCTTTTTTTTTTTTTTTTTTTTTTCTGCAGGTAGCCAGAAGTTTGACATTGGTAAGTTAACTTTCAGTGGCTTTCTTACGATTTCTATTTAGCAGAACGTGCTTGAAAGTATTGTGAAAATGTCTGGTTTTCCCCACAGACCCTGGATTCAGTAGCAGAAAGAGCCACTTATACAGCTATGAAGGCTGGGTGTTGAATGGGTTTCAAGAAAAAAGTTTAGCCCAAGTCGGCGTGCGCTTGAGCAGCAAGCTGGAGATCAGTGGGCTGTCGGAGAGCACTTACCTCCTCAAGGTACCTGGTCTTCTTCCAACGAAGTTCACCGTGCAATGGTGAACTATAAATCACAGTCATAGTTGTATCTAGCTAATCTGTGGTTAGGAAAGCTGTAGGGAACACAACTGGAGACTCAGTGCTGTAGAAGCCAGAGGATGATCTGCAAACTAAAGTTTCAGAAGTGCCAGGAGATTTGGCATCCAATCTGGTGTTTGTTGTGGAAATTGTTTGTAGCAGGTGTTCCTCGAGACTTTGTGCTGGAAACAGAGGTGCCAAAATCAGGGATTCTCTTAGAAAATGGTTATTTCAAACTCCGAGTAGGTTTGAGTGTCTTGAGTTAAAGATTTGGTTCTAGTCTCAATTTACTTCTAGTCTCAAAACACATTTCCAACTTCTCTGGAAGTCAGGACTTGGTCAAGTACAATCACTGTCATTCAGGCAATTAATAAACATAGCCTTTAAAAGGGGTAAAAGCTGAAGATAAAAAGTGATAAAAGATTAAAAATTGAAAGGCATCAAAAAGGAGCATGTAATAATAGTTAGTGTTTGGATAAAGCAGTAAAAGGTCTGTACCTGTGAAATCACACTTCTGCCAACATCAAGAGAGAGAGGACCCAACCCATTCAAAATAAACAGGTTTCAGAAAAATCCTTTGCCTGTTTAATTTAGTTACAAATCAAAGCTTCATTTTGGACACCGAGTTCCCCGACAGAGCTCTCACTGGTTGTAGCTGAGCTGTAGGTCTTTCACTGATGAGGGCAGGATGTCACAGTTATGGGCTAGGGGACTGAGTTTTGTGCTATGGTCTTCATCTTCATCCTGAAATTCTTACATGGTGTGCACTAGGCTGTGCTCTGAGGCACCTAAACTTTGGCCAAAGTTACTCCAGTTGTTTCTGATTTACACTGAGTATGGGGAAAAAAAATTGGCTCGTTTAAGGAATTCCCAAATAGGAATCAAATAGAGCAAATGATTTAGTTAAACAAACAAACAAACAAATCATCTCTGGAAGGGATGAGTTAAAATGAAACTTTCTAAAGCTATACTTTTTGACATTTAGAGTGTTAGGAAATTTTTAAATGATGAATTTCACCTAAAGCAGGATATTTACTTTAAGGCTGAAAAAATAGGCAGAATTTTATGGGAACTTTTGTAATTAGTTTTTGAATCAGCTTTTCTCTCCCTATAGAGTTAATGCAATTAAAATGTTTAAAGTGTTCCTGGGAGATAAGAGCAATGTGTTAACTGCCTCTGCCAGATAAAATAACACTGCTGAGCCCACAGGATTTGTACTGGTTTTACAATAGCGTAAGCAAGAGACAAAAGAATAAACTGCTGTATGAATTTCTAAGCCTACATTTGGAAGGAGAGAGTATATAACTAGCGACTCTGAATTTCTTTCCATTTGGGTATTTAGTACCAAAATAATTTTATTCACATAAGCATCTTTGCTTAATTTCCTCCCAGATCCGCTCTCCGCAATTCGAGGAATACAATGGCATCTGGCCCAGGGACCCTTTTACTCGATCTTCCAAAATCACCCAGATGGTTTCTTCATGTTTTACCCGGCCCTTCAAGTTTGAATACAATAGCGGACGGATCGGAAACATTTATGGCCCAGAAGATTGCCCCGATATCTGTATTAATATAGTGAGAGGAATACTGAACATGATACAGATAACCATTAAAAAGTCCCAGAATGTGTATGAATTGCAAGAGGTTTGTTGGTTTTGTTGGTTTTGTGGTTTGGGTTTTTTTTTTTCCCCTTCAAAAACTCCTTTACTGAAAGGATGTGTTCTCTTCAGGTGCTCTCCCATCAATTTTCTGTCTACGTGCATCTACTTTCACATGTACTTCATCAAAAAAGCGCAAAATTTTCATTCATATAGAAGAAAAAATGTGCAATATGTGTTGAACAAATTAGCTGGGCTGGATTCTTTTTCAGACATCTGTCTTTAAGACTTAACATGCAGTCCTTTGAAGATAAAAGGATTATTAGCCATGAATGTATTTATTATATGGCTTCCCTGATAGAGCTACTTGATCCATTTTATTTGTTCATTGTTGATGTTAATTAATCGGTGACTTTTTCGTTTTAAACTCTATTCTCTGACTAGTGTTCACATGTCTGGTTTTGAGTTCTATAGGACTAATTAATTGTGTGTGTAATGGTACCAGCTTTCAAAACATAATTAAGATTGTTCCGTAGGTCTTTACCATTGTACCGCTGCTTTAGGATCTTTATTCAGTAAAATGGCTTCTCACGTAGCGAAATCCTGACACCATTGGGAAGTCTCATTATCTGTACTGACTTGCCAGGCTGGAATTGGTGGTGTTTGCCATACAAGATACGTTATCCAGGAGGACAGGAAGAACGGCCGAGTCTCTGTTACCAAAACTGTAGACCAAAATGATTGCCAGGAAAAAGTGAAGAAGAGCATTGGAATGGCTTACATCCACCCTTGTCCCGTCGATGTGATGGTACGTGAGATGTGAAATGATCTTCCTAATTCTAAGCATGTTATGCTCTGTTGCCATTCACTCTTTGGGTCTCTCTGTCTTCCTCCAGAAGGGAAGGCTCATAAAAGGGACTACGGCTTTCTCCTACAAACTGAAGCAGTCAGACAGTGGTACCCTCATCACAGAAGTAGTGTCACAGCAGGTGTATCAGATCTCACCACTCAGTGAACCTACTGGTGTTGCCATCACCAAAGCAGGGTAGGTGGGACATGGGCTTGCTTCACAAATGGAGAACAATTATAGATTCTTGCAGCCTCTTTCACCCCCAGTTGCAATGAAATGAGACCTGAGCTCCACAGCAGTTGGGCACATCTGTGAGTACCCATACTTGGGGTTTCCACACTCCTAAAAATTCAGTGAATCGTTCTTTATTTGTATTCTGTTGAACATGGCACTACGATTACGTGGAAGAAAAAGCAGAAAAGTTCTTTTGCTCACTTATACTGTAAAAATGCAACTTTACTACTGTGACCCGAGAAAGGGCTAATTTATGGTGTCAGGAGGAAGGTGGTGCACATCGAAATAAGGTCATTGGTTACACCGTCAGTAGCTCTCATTCAGAAGAAAGCGGTTTAGCTCCTCAGAGTATTTCAGTGTAGATAACTCTTAATGCTATTTTGTTCCAATCAGAAGGCTTTACCCATTAGTAATCTGTAAGATTTAACTGTGATAAGAGAAATGATAAAGAGTAAAACTGTTAAAATCACAGTATCACCGAACCAAAAACAGCCAAGGCAGATGGAAGGAGAGAGCTAACTCATTCCTGCTGTGACACTTGTCTCTTGACAGGCAACAACTCACCTTGCTTGAAGTGAGAAGTGAACGGGGGAGTGCCCCGGACATTTCCATGCAGAGCTATGGAGGCCTTGGGTACCAATTCCCACCAGTGCTGCCGCAGATGCCACTGCAGCTAATCAAGACAAAAAACCCCGAGCAAAGGGTACAGTCATTTTAGGTCTTCAGATTGCTTTCCTTATAAAAATAAGAGTAATGACCATAAATTCTAAACGATTTACTTAGCGTGTCCTCTCTCTCTCTCATGTGTCTTGTAACAGATAGTGGAAACACTGCAACACATAGTCCCGAATAACCAACAAGATTTCCACGACGATGTTCCGTACAGATTCTTGGAGCTCGTCCAGCTCTGCCGGATAGCAAGCGCTGATACTCTTGAATCCATCTGGAGACAGTTCTCAGATAAACCCCGCTACAGGTATTTCATTGTATGAACTTAGAAGAAACGTTTCCATTTTGGAAGAATTGAGAGCTAAAATTAAGGAATCGGTCTCTTCTCCCAAATTATTAATGATAGGATGAGAGGAAATGGCCTCAAATTGTGTCAGGGGAGGTTTAGATTGGGCATTAGAAAGAAATTCTTTACTGAGAGAGTGGTTGGGCAGTGGAACAGGCTGCCCGGGGAGGGGGTGGAGTCACCATCCCTGGAGGGGTTTAAAAAAGTAGATGTAGCACTTGAGGCTATGGTCTAGTGGCTAGGGAGCTGTTGGGATGAAGGTTGGACTTGATCCTAGAGGTCCTTTCCAACCATACTAAGTCTATAATTCTATGAATTGGTTTTTGTTTGT
Organism: Ceryle rudis; assembly: GCA_033439905.1. Taxonomy (NCBI): domain Eukaryota; kingdom Metazoa; phylum Chordata; class Aves; order Coraciiformes; family Cerylidae; genus Ceryle; species Ceryle rudis. The sequence goes on from JAAGNO010017064.1 coordinate 32,701, forward strand.
TTGGTTTCTAACCCACTTGCAGGCGATGGCTGCTGAGTGCGGTTTCTGCGGCAGGCACCACAGAAGCACTCAAATTCATTAAGACCAGAATTCGCAGTGATGACCTTAACTACCTTCAGACTCTTCTAAGTGTTTCTTTTGCTCTCCATTTACTGAAAGCTGATGAGCACACTGTTCCAACAGCAGCAGTGAGTAAATCCATGTGGATTTTTCCTATCCGATAACAAAAGGAATGATAATTAATGACCACCTTTAAAGTACATTAGAGACTGGATTCTCCTCTCCTGTATGACGATTTTGTGCAAATGTTGAACCATTAATTTCTGTTGTCACTACAGACATGAGGAGACGCAGTCCTGTGCCTTCATTTTGCTATAAGGATATAAAAGCCATTCTCCCATAACAGCTTCTGAGAGTCATTCCCATTTTAGTGTGCTGGGATAACGTGCCAGGTCTTCTACAGACAAAACTTTGTCCACTTCAGTCTTTTACTTCTGAAATAAATGGTGATACGTGTGTTATGTCACTTGAATAGCTCTTTTAATTGCAAGCTATTCCTAGAAATTAAAGTGCTTCAAGTGGAGGTATTCGTGCAAACATCAAATATTTTGACACTGTAATGAATTTGTGTCATTCTTTTTTATTCTGAACGCGATTTCCCCATCTCTAGTCAATATTCTTCTTCTCAAATAGGAAAAAAAAAGGATATGATGTGAGAATGCATCATTAATATAACACGTCATGCCAAGGCTATTCCATTTGTAGTGTGGAATGTATTATTTACCCATAATCTTTGCACTTTCAGTGTTATGCTCTATGAGGAAAATCAAACTGGTGCTATGTAAACTTATATATGTGCCTATTTATATTGCAGCTAGTGGGGAATTAAGCTCATAAGTGAAACTTGCAAATAAAATGTCTACAAGCTGATTCAACATGTTTGGATGTGAACGTTCGTAATATTGAAGCTGCTCCCCTCAGATAAGCTCTGACGATTTTTCCTCCTCTAAGTGTTATGCGCTGTATTACATAACAAATTCATGTTGTTTTCCCTCCCCCTCACCCCCCAGGATTTAGTGACCAGTTCTCGAATTCAGAAGAGTCCCATCCTTCAGCAAGTTGCCTACCTGGGATACAGTTCTGTGGTCAATAGATACTGCTCTCAGACCTCAGCTTGTCCTAAAGAAGCTCTTCAGGTGGGTGGCTTTTTCTCAGATTGTTTTAAAGGGCTTAGTAATGTTCATTACATCAGCTTAATTCTTTTAAGGTACAGCCCAACAATGGCAATTTGGACTTAAAAGTACATATTTCGTAGGTCTCCTTGAGAACAAAGGCAATGAATCATTTTACTAGTGTAGATATTTCCTTCATTAAAAGCACAGTTTTCACATTGTAAGGTAAAACCCTGAGAGGACCCATTGCTGAATAATCTTACTAAAACCGGTTGGTTTATTGCGATAGGCTTTTCAGTACATAAGGGCAGCAGTGTGGACAATCTATACATTAGCAAGAAAAGACTGAACTGTGCTTTCCCTGTAGCCCATCCATGACCTGGCAGATGAAGCCATCAGCAGAGGCCGTGAAGACAAGATGAAATTAGCTCTGAAGTGCATTGGTAATGTGGGAGAACCAGCCAGCACCAAGCGCATCCTGAAGTTCCTACCCATATTTTCATCCAGTGCTTCTGACATTCCCACCCACATTCAGATTGATGCCATAATGGCCTTGAGAAAAATAGCTTGGAAAGACCCCAAACCAGTAAGTATGATCTGTCAGAGATTTCTTTATTTAGTGAATTAGAGTATATATACTGTAAAGGGTAATGAATGTAATGGGATCACGTCTGTGGATTCAGCATGGTTAAAAAAAAAAAAAAAAAGATCATTCTTAAGAACAACACAACACAGTTTTATATTTCTATTGATGTTTTCTGCTAAGCTGTAATAATTGTTAGTCAGTAAGAAGCTTCTGGAAGGATACCGACAGTGTTTCTTTAGTCATCTGTCATAACCAAGTCCAGTGCTAGTTACACATATGGTGGAAATTTAGCCACCTAAAGATCAGACATATAATTTAACCTGCCGCAATAGTCAAGAGGAGAGAGAAAGACCCTTTCTACTGACCTCCTAGGCAAAACACTGACATTGCTCCACCTCTTTTAGACCTTCCCCTTAAGGCTGGGTGAGTCACCACTGATCTCCTGCTGAGGTTGCTGGTGTGGTGAGCGTAGCATCATAGAATGGTAGGGGTTGGAAGGGACCTCTGGAGATCATCGAGTCCAACCCCCCTGCCAGAGCAGGGTCACCCAGGGCAGGCCACACAGGAACAGATCCAGGCGGGGCTTGAAAGTCTCCAGAGAAGGAGACTCCACAACCTCTCTGCTTCCTCGTGTTGAGGTGGAACTTCCCGTGTCTCCCACATTCCTTACAGCTTACGTGTGGATCCAGTCTGCACAAAAGTCACAATGCTTGGTAATTCCAGACACCGTTTTCTCTGCAGGTGCAGGGATACCTCATTCAGATCCTTGCAGACCAGTCGCTTCCCCCCAAACTGCGAATGATGGCTTGTGCTGTCATCTTTGAGACGAGGCCTGCCCTTCCTTTAATAACAACGATAGCTAACGTGGCAATGAAGGACAGCAGTCTGCAAGTGGCCAGTTTTGTGTATAACCACATGAAGGCTTTGTCAAAGAGCCGTTTGCCGTACATGTACAACATGTAAGTAGAGACAGGAATGACATTGGTGAGTGAGCTGCGAATAATTTCTGTTGTGTTCTCGTTAAGCGAGCACTGAGTGTGCTGGCAAACTGCATTCAGTTTACAATCTGATGGGGTGCTGCTTATTTCTGGATATTATCTGATTTTCCTTAGATCTTCAGCTTGTAATATCGCCCTCAAGATGCTGGCCCCCAAACTGGACAGGCTGACCTATCGGTATAGCAAGGTTGTGCATATCGATGGTTACTTTGGTGAGTAAAAGCATCTAAATGACCAGGAATTTTTCACTTCAGAACTCCATTCCTAGGAGACATTTTAAGTCCTTTGGAGAAATACCCCATTCTGTGTTTCAGTAAGAAATAGAATTAAATGTGACGGTTGCATATTTAAAAGTACCTGAGAAGCCATTTATTAGTTTGGCCCTAAGCAGTTAAAAATCTGTGTAATGATATAACTTAAGAGTTGGCAATGGAAAGAAGGGGCTCAATATGATCTTAAATGACGAGCAGAATGGATAGGGAAAAAAAAAAAGATTTGCCTTTTGTTTGCTTCTGCCATAGATAACTACAAAGTTGGTGTTGCTGGAGATGTCTTCGTTATGAACAGCCCAGGAACGATGTTCCCATCGGCAATAATTTCCAAGCTGATGGCGTATTCTGCAGGGTCAATGGCTGATTTGTTGGAGGTAAATATTTACCAGAGTCGATAATAAAGCAAATCAAAGCTAAAATTGACTACAAAGTTTTGTCTCTGTAAGTATATTTCAGACTGTTCCTTCTCATGCTGTTTTGGTAGGTTGGTGTCCGCGTGGAAGGCATCACAGACGTCATCGTGAAAAAAAATATCCCATTTGCTGAATATCCTGCGTATAAAAAGATAAAGGAGATTGGAAAAGCTGTAGGTATTTTCAGTAGTGCAATGTGTGGGTTACACAGAGCGGGGTACTAGGGAGGCTTCTCATTCTAGCTAAACCCTGTCTTGGAAGGCAAATTACCCACCTAGCAGTCAGCTCGAGTATCTCTGTGAGAGATGTGCGGTGGGACTGCAGGGACATCACTCCTGTGACGGCTGCAACAGCTTCTGCAAATTCTCAGTCTGTCCCTGCCTCCTCTCCACCTCACCTCTGACTCCAGAGTCATAGAGTCATTAAGGTTGGAAGCAACCTCCAAGATCTTCAAGTCCAACCAACATTATCATGACCACTAAACCATGTCCTGAAGTGCCACATCTGGACATTTTTTGAACCCCTCCAGGGATGGTGATTCTGCCCCCTCCCTGGGCAGCCTGTTCCAAGGCCTCACCACTCAGCAAAGAAGGATCACAGGAGGAGTGGGGGCAGGCAGGCAGGCACTGAAGCACTCTGTGTCTCCTGCCTGGAAGACTTCCTCCTCCCTACCTTCACCTATTTCCCTTAGTTTACTAGAGTATACCTTTGTCTACAAGTGAAAAGGTGATGTGTTGCTGTGCCTTCCAGCTGGGTTTAGTGGTAGTAGAGATACTAATGGCTTTGTGTAAGTGTTATCGCATCGGAATACAAAACGCTGGACGGGAGGCTGTCTGTGGGCACCTTTAATGCCAGGGAGTAAGACTGAAGACACTATTAGTGTCACATTAGTGACACCACGTTATTTACAAAGCAGTGAAGACCCACAAGCAGCTTAGTTGGTAATGGGTTTGATCACCTCGCTGAATTACCATTTAAGTGTTGCATTAAGGACTTTTGCTTGTTTCTTTGTCTGCTCCCTAGCTGCTGGGATGGAAGGAGCTGCCAGCAGAAACTCCCTTAATATCAGTCTACTGGAAACTATTTGGCCAAGAGCTGGCCTACATCAACATCAACAAAGAAGTCCTGCACCAGGCTGTGAAGGTACCAGGGACCATCTACTTCTCTGCGAGATTTGACCCCATTGTACTTTTACATCCCAACCTCATACACAACCTCTTGGTTCTTCGTTTTACTGCAGACGGTGCTAGAACCCGCTGACAGGAACACAGCGGTGAAGAGAATCACCAGCCAAATCCGGAATGGCATTGCAGGACAATGGACACAGCCGGTGTGGCTGGGAGAGCTGCGATACATCGTTCCTACCTGCACCGGTCTGCCGCTGGAGTACGGGTCATACACCACTGCTCTGGCACGTGCTGCGGTCAACGGTGAGTTGGGAAGTGCGAGATGGGTTGTGTGACCTCTGAGAAGGGGATGAGAGGGACAGGCTAACAGGGGCTGGGGAAAGAAGTAGAAACACAGGAAGTTAGAAAAAGAACTACTTTTGTAGTGGAGAAAAGGTAGTGAAGATACTTGAAGGACACTGCTGATTTGTCTTGTTTTTGAATGGATTGAAGACAGAGGGGATGAGGTGAGAAAGAAGAGAGAGAAAGGTCATGGCATTCAAGCCCAGAAAAAACAAGAGCTGCTTGCAGAGCTGATGGCAGACGTGGCTCCTAAGAGATGCCCACGCAAGCTAAGCAGGATTCGGTGGTTGTTTAAACAAAAATAGAAGGCAATCACAAGCAGAAGTAACATTAGAGGTGGGAAGAGAAGAGGGCTTGTGAAAAGAGACAGAGAACTCTGTTCTAAAAGAATAAATATGCAAATGTGGATACTTATCAAGAAGTGAACGCAGTGATCATACTGTTTGTATGATCACAGCAGACTTTTACTTTAGGCAAAACTGAACCCTTCCTTCTGCTGACACCACGTAATGAAGGACAAAGTGCATGGACTTCTGCTTTTTATAGAAGTCTTCTACATGCCCCTCTTTACTGCTCTTAGTTTTTGTTCTGTTAGTTTGATTTACTAACATCTTTTGAACTCCTGCCCCTTGTTTTGTGGGTGATTTTAATTTATCTGTATCTAAATAACATCCTTGTAGCCAAGCTGGGGAGGTATGGATTGGATGGATGGGCTACAAAGTGAGTTAAGGATGTCTTGAGTGCTGATCTCCAAGAGTAGTCAACAGATGACAATCTAGTTGGCGGTTTGTTATGAGCAACGTTTCTCCATCATTAGCGCTTGTTCATTGTCTCTCTTAACAATCTGATCTTTGGAAAAAAGGGCACCTTCAGCAAATCCGTGTCACTGATGGTACGGAATTAATGGGAGTGGTCACTGCACTGAGGGGGGTCAAGCTGCCACCCCAGGCTGGAGGGGATGGCCTGACAGAAGTGTGATGAAATTTGACATGGGCAATGCAAAGTCCTTCAGCTGGGATGGAGTAACTCATACAAGTGTATAGGCTGAGCATCACCCAAAAGGAAAGCAGCTTCACAGTAAAGGGCCACGGAGGCCTGGAGGACAAGCTGGCGCAGCAGATCAGCAGTGTGCTCTTGTGGGTGATGAAGGCCGACTGCATCCATTGGTGCAACAGCAAGAGCAGAGAGAGCACGGAAATTATTTCTCCCTTCTATTTAGCACCTCTGAGGCTGCATCTGGAATACGATGTCCAGTTTGGGGTCTGCAGTAAAAGACAGATGGTGACACTTGGTGTGAGGAAAGGCTGGAGAGCCTGGTTTCTTTAGCCTGGTTGCCCACCATTCATTCACTCTCTTGTCTGTTTCCTCACACTTCTGAAATTTTGATGTTATAATAATTAACAATTTTTCAATTTGGGTCATATCTTTATTTTATTACTCTATTTTTCTTTCCATTTTCAGCATCTTGCATCAGAACCTTTGCCTACAGAATAGTCTTTCTGTATATTTTCAGTATTTTTCAGACTCATATACCTCGAAGTCTGTCTTGTTCTCCAGCCGTAACAAAAATATTACCTCTTCCTGAAAACTGTGTCTTTCTTAAACCCAAACTCTTTCACTTTTACCATGTTCAAATGCTGTTCTCTCATTTGCAGCTGATGGAAAGGTGACCCCCCCATTAACTGGAGATTTTAGACCTTCCCAGTTGCTTGAATCCACCATGCAGATTCGGGCTGACATAAACCCAAGGTATGGCAGGTTTCTAAGGCTTTATATACGATGGAAGGGTTTTTTTTTTTCCTGAAAAATTAGAACCACATGTTATAAAAGAGCACTTTTCTTACATCTGACCACTTCTCTCTGTTTTAGCTTATATGTTCATACAGTCGCAACAATGGGTGTCAACACAGAATATTTTCAACACGCTGTTGAAATTCAAGGCAAGGTCCTGGCAAGAGTGCCACTGAAGTTTGATGCCAAGATAGACATGAAACTGAAAAACATTAAGGTTGAAACAAATCCATGCCGTGAGGAAACCGCGATAGTGGTTGGAAGGTAGAGTAGCATTACTTCAGAATTCTTACTGTTGGTGAAACTACAAAGTTCACTAGTCACTGACTTTCTAGAGAGGTTTCCAGGTAGGCAGAGTGACTTTTCAGTGTGTAGCAGGACCTTTGGGATAAAGAGCGAGGAAGAGAAGAAGGGGAGTTAAAAGTCAAAAGATACTTAAGTTATTTAGGAGTTCTATTTGTTTATTATTTTGTGGGTTTAGTTTTAATTGGTTTGTTATTTTATTGTCTTCTAGGGGTTTTAATTTTTATTTTTAAATGAATGCCTTTCATGGTTTTGGAAATTTATTTCAATTTATCCAGGTACTGAAAACTTCCTGTGATACAAGGAACTGATGTTTGTCATGAACTTTTATGTCTCTCTAATAATAATAAAACTTCTATTAAAACTTGTGGTTGTATGTACAATCACTATGTACAAACAACCTACCTCTGTGCTGTCACATGATACTGATAGGGATGTATTTTATTTAATCCAAAGACAAGGGCTTGGAATAATTCACCATTTTTGGTGCCTGTCTCAACAGACATAAGGCTTTTGCTGTATCAAGAAATATAGGAGAACTGGGTGTTGAAAAGAGGACTTCAGTTCTCCCAGAAGATGCTTCATCAAATATTGCTGAAGAACCTTTCAAACCATCTGAGACAGCTTCTAGCGAAGGTTCCACAATGGTAATCTATTTCTTTTTGCTAATATAGTAATATTTACCCTCTCTCTGATGCAAATCTGCAGTTTTACTCTTGCCTATGATGTGCTCGCAGTGGTATTCACATACTCATCTCCAATGCAGCAAGGAGCTGAAAGCACACCATGGAAATATGCCTATACCTCTCAAGAGGATTTTCACCCTGGCAAAGGAGGAAAAACTCGTAAACAAGATGTCTGCATCAAACTGCACCATCTTAGTTGTCAGATCTGCTTTTCCAGAAGGTCACGAGATGCCAGCTTCCTAAGAAATACATATTTGTACAGACTAATCGGAGAACATGAAGCTAAAATAGTCGCGATGCCAGGTAAAATACTGAACGCAAGCATTGTCATCTTAGGTTTAGTGGTGCTACTTGAAGCAGTATTACCTTTTAATGTGTGCAATTGGTGTGTAGTTCAAACAGATGCTGATATTGACAAAATTCAGCTGGAGATTCAGGCAGGATCCGGAGCAGCTTCCAAAATAATTCATGTGGTCAACTCAGAGTCTGAGGAAGAAGGGGAGTCATCTCCATATGAGGACATTCAAGCTAAACTGAAGAAGATTCTAGGCATTGAAAATGTGTTCAAGGTAAGAGATTTTGAGCACAGGAGGGGGGAATATTTTCCCATAAATGAAGCCAAGAATTTGAAGTTCAGTGTGGAAAGCTGGCATGGGAAAGCAAGGATGGGGCTAGTTTGAAATGTCTGAGTGCCAGGCCTATCAGCTAGTGCTACATCTGGAAGGGTTGATCCCAGTGGGTGCAACCAGATAGAGCTGGTCCTCTGTGCTGTGCTTGATTTTAGCTGGCTGGAGTGGATCTAAGGTTGTTCAGCATCTCCTGCAGTGAGGCAGTGGAGTTGTTCCTTGAAAACCTGATACGAGCAGTTTGTCTGACACCCGGAGAAGATTTCTTTTGTAAATACAGAACCAGCTCTATGCCCTCTCTTGCACTTCTCTTTGAACTGTTTCTGTAGGTTGCAAATAAAACACGACACCAGAAGAAGCAACGTCCTAAGAAAGAAAATACTGTGCTAACAGAGCTTGGGACAGACCCCAATGCAAAAAATCCTTCCAGCTCATCTTCTGCCTCCTCAACCATCGCCTCTTCTTCCTCATCTGCTGCTTCTCCTGATGGTAAAAAGGCTGTGGATGAAGATGAGAATGATCAAGTAAAGCAAGAGAGAAACAAAAATACAAGCAGCAAGAGCAGTAGCAGTAGTGGCAAAAGTAGCAAGAGCAGCAGTAGCAATAGCAAAGGTAGCAGTAGCAGTAGTAGCAGCAGTAGCAGCAGTAGCAAAGGTAGCAGGAGTAGCAGCAGCAATAGTAGCAGCAGGAGGAGGAGGAGCAGCAGCAGGAGCAGTAGTAGTAGTAGTAGTAGCAGTAGCAGCAGCAGTAGTAGTAGTAGTAGCAGTAGTAGGAGCAGTAGCAGTAGTAGGAGCAGTAGGAGCAGTAGCAGTAGGAGGAGCAGCAGCAGCAGTAGTAGGAGCAGCAGCAGCAGTAGTAGGAGTAGCAGCAGCAGCAGCAGTAGCAGCAGCAGCAGTAGTAGGAGCAGCAGTAGTAGGAGTAGCAGCAGCAGTAGTAGGAGCAGTAGCAGCAGCAGCAGGATGTCAAGTCACCATAGCCATGGGCATCACTCAAGGTATCTGAACGGCAGCAGCAGCAGCAGTAGCAGCAGCAAGTCGAGTCACCATAGCCATCGGCATCATTCAGGACATCTGGAAGGTGGCAGCGGCAGCAGCAGAAGCAGCAGCGCAAATTCCAAAATATGGGTATCTGTCAGTAAATTGATGCTGCTAATGTTCATGAATCACACTCCTGATGGTAGCTGGCTTTGCATTGGAAATCAAGAAATTACCAGTTGACGCAGTAAATTTTAGCAACAAAATATTGCAAAATTTATTCTGCAAACACACCCGCAATCATTGACTCAGATGTCTACTTCAAGCATCTCAGAAGTTCCACAAGTTTGTTGAAACTTTTGTTGTAGGCAAGGAACCATTTTTTTGCCAATTTACTACTTCCTTTCAATATACATTGCATGTTTCTATCTTAATTTTGTGGCAGGAATGTTAATGCTTAATATAAACTGCTTCAAGTCTTGCATTATGGGCTTGTGACTAAGCATACAGGACTATGCATGAATGATAATTAGTAAAATCCTTACTTAATTCCCAGTGCTCAGATTTCAATGCAACTGCATCACTTCTGAGGCTTTTCATCTTGTTTTTATCATTTTTCAAAGGAAGAACATGAGATTTATCAGTATCGCTTTAGATCAGCACATAGACAAGAGGTGAGTTGTTCTTTTCTCAGTAAATTAAGTATGGAATCCATCACATGTCAAATTTAAACCTTAAAGGCTACTTGTTGTCATTGTTGAGGAAAATTACAGTACTGATAATGTTTAGAGCACCAAATCAACAGTGGTGCCTCTTCTGTGATGTGTAAAGACAGAGCGCTATGTTCTCCTCTGTGTTGTTCACATGATGCCATTTGTGGCTCTGCACAGTAGATGCAAAGCTCTATCAGAGCAGTACAAGGGACCGGGGAAACACACTTTGGAAGAACAAAGATCCTACCACCAAAAGCTTAGATCATTTGGCTGGCTTGGATCACTTGGTTCCTTGGGTTGACTGTTGATACACATTGGGATAGTGCTGTTAACAAATATGGGCCTTCTTTTATTGTATATTAGTTCAGCGGAAGATTTTCACTAGGACATGAATCACAGAATGTTAGGGGTTGGAAGAGACCTCGAAAGATCATCTAGTCCAACCTCCCTGCCAGAGCAGGATAAACATAAGCCAGCCAGGAGCAGTGTACTTGATATTTGTGTTCCTGGAAAGTAAAAAGTTCAGCTGTGTGAGTCCATTTAGTTGACCCTTTCCATTCAGTTGGTCTATCCAGTGTGTCTTCTGGTTGGTCAGGTTGTTCTAGAAGTAAAATGAATCAGTTCTGGTGTTGTATATTGAATCAAGAGGCTGGTTCCATTTGACTTGCTCTGGTCCATTGTTTTGTTTTTTTTTTCACAGAAGAATTCTCATCTAGACATGTTCCTTATTTGTCTCTTCTGAGAGGTCAGATATATTTGGGTAAACAAAATTTTTCAGAGCTAGATCACATGTACTAAGCAGGACAAAGAAGCATATTGCAAGTCATCGAGCTGCTCAGGACTGGAATACAAATCTACCAACACCAAGTGCCATGACTGAGAGTATCCTGGAGCACTGCCTGGTGCAGTTTCTTCAAGCATGCTTTTAAGTTACCCTTCTGAGCACAATGTGTTTTCTCCTTGCAGTTCCCAAAAAGGAAAACCCCAGGTGATTGGCTTAGGAGCGACTACTCCTCTACCAGATCTAGTCATGCCTCATCTCGAGCTGCTTCCCAGGTTAGTTGTATCATTTTTAGGGGGTTTTGACAGCTTGGAAGAATGGCAGAGCGGTGATGCACTCACGGTAGTTGTACAGCTAGGACGTTGGAATGAGAGAAATGCCAGCCTCTCAAGTGTCAGGTATCAATCAAGAGCGAGACACGCACCATAGTTCCCATGCACGCTTTCCTCTGCAGCAAGGTGAGGATCCTTCTTACTCGCACTGCGACCCTGCCCTCATGGGAATCCTGCTCAACAGATGCCTGCAGGGCCTGATCGTGTGACCTCTGCAAGTAGGAGGGAAGTTGAGGTGCTGCGGTGCCAGTGCAAGGACATAGGTGGTGGAAACGGAGGCACAGAGGAGCCTCTGCAGAAGGTGTGCTTCAGAGCTGACGTGGAGCACCTTGGCTCCCCACCACCACCCAGTCTGATGTGTGCAGACTTGCTCTTTAGGTCAGGTAATGAAGTCTAGTGATGGTGTAAAGGAATGGCAGGACATAGCACACTTAAGGCCCTGCTGTCAAGAGGGAAGGTTCTTGACGTCGAAGACAACATCCTGGATTATATTTTGTGCTAGAGTGCAGTACAAACACAAAACCTGCCTGCCCCACAGATCTCACAGCTGAAGCGTGAGGTGGAAGCCAACAGACCAACCAGACAGATAAACAGGAGGACGTTATTGTTGCGTGAATGAGTGATGAGTACAACTGACAGCTGATGCTGTTAGTCCGATTGAACCACTTCTTTTCAGTCACAGGCAAATAAATGGTATTAACAATGAAGCCCGGATCATACAGTCCTTACTGTATCCTAGTGATGTGAATATTTCCATGGACACTGGAACAAGTTGCCCAGAGAGGTGGTGGAAGCCCCATCCCTGGAAGTTTTTAAGGCCAAGCTGGATGGGGCT
>JAAGNO010017064.1:44751-56512 GCA_033439905.1 Ceryle rudis
GAGAGGTGGTGGAAGCCCCATCCCTGGAAGTTTTTAAGGCCAAGCTGGATGGGGCTCTGAGCAACCTGCTCTAGTGGAAGACGTCCCTGCCCATGGCAGGGGGGTTGGAACGAGATGATCTTTAAGGTCCCTTCCAACCCAAACCATTCTATGATTCAAAGAAATGGCACAAATTTTGGCTCATACAAAACACAGTGATAAATCCATCTGTGTTCATGCAGAGGCACGTGAACATTGAAGACATATGCTTGGGAGTTTACAGGCTTGTATATATGTATGGTATAGATGCTGGTGTATATTTGCAGTTCAGTTGCTTATTTTTCATTTATCCATCTAGACCTTGCATCTAAAATGTTCCAGGGTAACACCTTTATAATCATGTTCTTTTCATACTTTCTTCTCCTTCTTAGCCTAAGTTTTTGGGAGATGTTAAAACACCAGTATTAGCTGTTTTTCTTCATGGCATTCGTAATGATAAGAAGATAGGAGGCCTCCAGCTTGTGGTATATGCTGATATTGACTCCATCAAGCCCCGAATGCAGGTGTTTGTGTCAAACCTTACAGATTCCAGCAAGTGGAAGCTCTGTGCTGATGCTTCAGTCCTCAATGCTCACAAGGCAGCGGTAAGGCTCAAAACCAGTTCTATACAGCTGTATGCACCACAGGAAAACCATATTCCATGCATTTTAAAATGGACTATTTCTCTTTCCTTTATAGGCTTACCTGAAATGGGGCTGGAATTGCCAAGACTACAAGATTTCAACTGAGCTGGTAACTGGACGGTTTGCTGCCCACCCTGCTGCACAAGTGAAACTGGAGTGGCCTAAAGTTCCTTCAAGTATCAGATCTATAGCAGAATGGTGAGGTTTTAGTCTTTAGTGACACTCGTGCACAGTATCAGTCAACTGGGAAAAATCAGCATCCACCCAGGAGGTTCTAGTACCTCATGTACCTCTAGTATCTCTAGGTAGTTCTAGTACCAGCCATAACCAGAGTACCAGCCATTGTCCAGAGGAGAGCTACCGAGCTCCTGAGGGGTTTAGAGAACAAGTCGTGTGAGGAGAGGCTGAGGGAGCTGGGCGTGTTTAGTTTGGAGAAGAGGAGGCTGAGGGGGGGGACCTCATTGCCCTCTACAACTGCCTGAAAGGAGGTTGGGGAGAGGTGGGGGTTGGCCTCTTCTCCTTAGCGACTACTGACAGAACCAGAGGAAATGGTCTGAAGCTGCAGCAGGGGAGGTTTAGATGAGATAGTAGGAAGAAATTCTTTACAGAGAGAGTGGTGAGGCACTGGAACAGCCTTCCCAGGGAGGGGGTTGAATCACCATCCCTGGAGGTATTTAAGAAAGGAGTTGACATGGTGCTTCAGGACATGCTCTTGTGGCAGCCATATAGGGGGTTATTTTGTGTGTCTTGTGTTTTTGAAGTCATGTTTGATCAGGGTATTTCGGTGTTTGGGGGGTTTTTTAGGTGTTTTTTTTTTGTTATGGGTATGGTTGGACTCGGTGATCTAGGAGGTCCTTTCCACCGATGAATATTCTGTGATTCTGTGATAATTTTATTCTCTGGTCTGTCTGACATAAGAGCTGAGTGGGAGATCACAACCATCCTACTGTAATGTGCAATAATTCTTTATACTGGACATAATTACTGAAAACTGAGGAGCAGATCCTTCCTCTCACTGAACACCTGATCAGTAAAGCTGGCAGCGGTCATGCGAACCTCATCAGTGATCCTGAAGGCTCTTGTACGCTACTTACACAGAGATGTGAGACAACCTGGTTGGGACATGTGCTGCGTTTTGCTTTATCTCACCAGTTCTTTCTGATTTGAATTTTTGAAGGTTTTACAAGTTTGTCCCCGGGGCTGCGTTTATGCTGGGCTTCTCTGAAAAAATGAACAGGAATCCTTCTCGACAAGCAAGGGTGATCGTGGCTCTAACTTCTCCAAGGACATGTGATGTTGTTGTCAAGCTTCCTGATGTAAATATAAAATATTATTATTGCTCTCCTATTTCTTTCCTATCACTCTCCTATCTTCACCTCATTAGAAAAGTGAGAATGTTGCATTTTAGCTACAGTTGGTTAATTCTGAGAAAGAGGAGAAAAACAAACAAACAAAAAAAAACACACAAAAAAAACCCAAGCAACAGTTTGAGAGCAAATGATGAAAGCAAGTTTTGCTTATTTTCAACCTTTTAATACTGCATCCAAGAATATCAAGAGAGTGGTTTTGTTCATGGATAAAGAGAGCACTGTGGGTACTCGTAATGCATTTCCATCTGTAGTAGTGTTCACCTAACCACCTTTGAAGGGGAGTAATTCATTCTCTCCCAAATAATGTCTGAATGATGGCATTGGGGTTGGACTCGATGATCTCTAGAGGTCCCTTCCAACCCCTAACATTCTATGATCCTATGACCCCTGTGATAAGAGGAAACTGTAAGCAGAAGCAAAAAGCTGATGGATAGTGAGTGAGAAGACTTGTGTTCACATAAAGCCTTCATCAACCAAAGAAGAGGAAATCAAACTCCAAACAGGAGAAAAAGCTGATCTCAGCTGTTTGCTGTGAATACCTGGCACAAGCATATTCTGAATGTGCTTTTGAATTCTTTTCAGGTGATCCTCTATGAAAAAGCCATGAAGCTTCCCCTGTCGCTCCCCGTAGGTCCGAGGATACCAGCTTCAGAGCTGAAGCCTCCCATCTGGAATGTCTTTGCTGAAGCCCCCTCTGCAGTGATTGAGAATTTGAAAGGTCAGGATCTAATTGGGTTCATAAGCATGATATCCTCTGTCCCCCAAATCACTCCAGCACATTCTGAATCTTTTTTTCCTGCAATTATTTGTCCTCAGTAATAGTAATTTAGCTAAAATAATACAGCACTAAAAATAAAATACGCCGTTTAATAACTTTCTTGTATGGAAAAGCAAATGCTCACTGGCATTTTCTCTAACCAGCTCGCTGCTCAGTTTCCCACAACAAGATCACAACCTTTAATGACGTTCAGTTTAACTACACACTGCCAGCAAACTGCTACCACATCTTGGCTCAGGATTGCAGCTCTGACCTTAAGTTCCTGGTGATGATGAGGAATGTTAAAGAAGCTCTGAACCTGAAAGAAATTAACATCAAGCTTGGCAGTCAGTAAGTAACCCCTGCCAGGTGCTGGGAGCGTGAGGGACTACAACATCCACGTTTAATATGAGAGGAGCTCAGCTCTGGGCTTCGCTGCAATGGGCAGCAGCCCATGGGATTTCAGCGTTCCCCTTATTTGCTTTCCATGCATATTGAACGTGATGCCGGTGGTGTTACCCTGCATTTTAGGAGACAAGAATACCGCAATGTAATCTCAGTAGTTGAAATGATCTTCTGCTGTGACCGGTGATATTTAGTAAGCAGGAAAATGCCTCTGTCACTGTACGTGTGTGAATGTGATCAAGTAGGGTATGAACACTCTTCTCCTTAACAGTGAGATTGATATGCATCCTGCGAAAGGACAGGTGAAACTGCTGGTAGATGGAGTTGAAAGCCCCACAAAGAATGTTTCATATGTATCTGCTGGTAAGTGATGCAGCATCTGCTGTTTCGTTTTCGTGTATGCTTTAGATCTTTTTTCTCTTCCTCCTCTTTTTTCCCTCTTCTTTTCTTCTCGCCTCTTCTTTCTTTTATTCTCTCCTCTTCTTTCTTTTCTTCTTGCCTCTTCTTTCTTCTCTCCTATCAAAGAGAGTTCATCAGTTTGTATTCAATAAGTATTTCTACCTTTGGTTGCAAGGTTACTATTTAAAAACATGTATTTTACTCACTTGCATAGGAATATTTAGAAAGACTGATTAGGGTGTGAAGCTCTTGAAGTGACCCAACTAAGCAAGATATAACTAAGATAACGATCCCTCCTTTTCATACATTACTGCAGCCTCCACTGGAGCTCCAAATTTGTGAAGGGGTTTGGTTATAATATAAAATCTTGATTGATTAAAACTTTTTTTGAAGTAGAACTTTTCTAAAATTCATCATATTTTGTACACCAAATGTTTAATTTGATTCATATAAATTTAATTTGATTCGTATAAATTCGGCAAGCATTCTGAAATCTGCTAAGAATAAACATGGAAAACTGGTAAAATAGCCTGCTTGTTTCTCTCAAAGCAGGAACAGAGTGGGTTTTTTTCCTGTGAAAGGTACCAGAGGAGTTTGTTTCATTCTGTGCTATGCAGTCAGGGGCTATAGACAGTGCAGGTATTTCCTGACTGTAGAGTAGAGTATACAAATCAGGCTAAGTCTCGCTGAAACTGGGTTAGCACCTGCCAGTGTTGAGCTCCATCCTAATTGTTATGTACTTGGGAAGTGATAATTGTGCTAGAAATAGCTCCAGTGACAGACAGTGTTCTTTCTGTCTCATTACTCCAACGTAGTGTACTCAGGGCCTTGTGTATCTGCGCAAGCACACAGATATTATAGACACCTCTGTAATAATTACTAGAAATAAATACAAATATGTTGATAATCCAAGAAAAAAATGAATAAATCTGTGATCATTAAAGTTGTTTTCCAACTTTTTACCAACACCTATTTCCTATATATACACATTTCTATATTGTTTTACTGAATGAGTGGTTCCTTGAGTAGAACAATTGAGGCATTTCAAGGAAAACATTTTAGAAACATGGCAGCTGCTTTTTATTCTTTCTTAAAGAAGTTAGGTTGGGTTTTGGTTTGGGTTTGCTTTTGTTTTATTTTGTTTTCTTCTAGGTGCTTCTCTGTGGATCCACAGCGAAAAGCAAGGGCTTGTACTTGTTGCCCCAGCCTATGGCATTGATAAATTGTACTTTGATGGCTACACATTCAGGGTATCGTTCCTCCTCTTCATAAGCTTGGGTGTTGAGAAATTTCTTTAGCATTCTCTGTATAAATCTGTACGTATGAGTAAAAGAGTATACAGCAGCAAAGCTAAATGTGTGCATGGCCCAAAAAAATCCCCAAGATGACACTAGGGAATTGCACGGTCCTGCTCTTTATTTCTGAGCAGGAGAAATGGGAACCTTTCCCCAAGAGAAATATCTTATTCTTGGCAGTCCAGGTGTGTGTCGGGCTGGTGAGCACACGCACACACACAGTGAGCCATGCATTTGCAGGAAAAAATGAGTTTTCAGCTCCTGTGCACTGTTCTTAGAGCTTGAAATCAGCAAAAAATGCAGCCATTCTTTTAAGGTGAATGAATGCTTTAAAGGCTGCACTAAAAATAATGTCAAATGGGCATGTAAGAAATTGGTAAACCATACTGTACCTATCACCTGTACGATGAAAACATCCATCAGAACAAAGCTTTGATATATGAATAGTCTAGGCTATTAACATACAGTAGGTTTTAATGCCTCTAACAGTTAAAGACACTGCAGCACCACAGGAGCTTGGCATCTGACTGTCAGACCCTTTTAAATTCCTACCAAAGAGATTTTAAATGTTTGTGCGTTAGCTTATACTGGAAGTGACCCTCAGAACAAAAAAAAAATCTGCTCCTTAGGTATTACTTGCCTTTACATGAAATGGTTTTTTCACCTTTTTTTTTCCTCTCTTGTTGTTTTGGTTTTGTCTTTGTCTTTTTTTTTCCTTAAAGATTCAAGTTGCTTTATGGATGGCAGGGAAAACGTGTGGAATATGTGGAAAATATGATGGAGAATGTGACCAGGAATATCGGATGCCCAATGGCTATATAGCTAAAGATGCAGTGAGCTTTGGACATTCTTGGATTTTGGAAGAAAAGCCTTGTACAGGAGGTATGTAAGCTCTAGTAACTGCAGTTGTGTAGAAAATGCAGGATCTGTGTAGAAAAATTAAAATATATAAACGCTTTGGACATAAAAATAATTTTCAATGTATTGATTGCTAACTTATATATTAAGTATTAAAATACTTGCCAGTTTAGAAAGAATGACAAGTTAAACAAGTCAGTTTAAATAACCAAGAAGGAAAAAAAAAAAAAAAAAAAAGTGTTTGTTTCAGTTTGGAAGTGTTTTGGAAGATCAGAAAAAGAAAAAAAAAAGAAGTGTGAGGGAATAAATTCACACGGAAGGCTTTGATTTAACCACATCAGCATTTTCCAGACATCAATTTCCAGCATTTGACACCTCAAAAAGTCAAATGGGGATTAGTAATTGTTACCATGGCTGACCACCTGATTTTCTGAACCAGTGCAACCTGTCAAGCAAAACATTCAAGAGCATGAGCAGTTCCAAGGACTTAATTACATAGCTGAAGTTAAAACCCAAACCAAAACAAGAGTATTTTAAGTGTTTCACTAGATTAGGATCTTATGGTGTGCTGATGCTCTCAGCTGAGGTTATGATGCACCAGTAACCCACAGTGCTGCAGGGAGAAGAGGCATGTTACCTTTGTAAAGACCTGTCCTGGTGGGAAGAACTGCCTTGGTCCCTGGAGATGGCTTCTATATGTTTAGCTGTGCATTAACTGTTAAGTTTTAATGTCTTTGTTGAGAATACTGGGCATCAAACTTGTTTTAACTGGAGTCCACAGGAATGTACACAACAATATCCCCATGGCTGGTAGTGATCACATACCATGTTCCCAGTTAACATACGGTGGAAATGGCTGGAATTTTAGAGAATAAAGCTTATAGTCAGGAATAAGTTGTGCTCCATTTAGCTTCTCACACACTTGTAACTGCTTGTCCTGGAAATCAAAACTGAGATCAGTAGTACTGGCTGGCAGGAATGACTTTCAGCCTCTCCCTGCAGCAGTTCTGTGTCTGAATGACAGTGATAATAGTGTAATTCTTTAGTGGTTATTTTTATTTGGTCAGAAATCCTCCCCCTTTATTTCCACTGAGTATTCACCCTTCTGAATGTAGTTATTTTTATTTGGTCAGAAATCTTCCCTTTGTTTCCACTGAGTATTCACACTCCTGAATGTGGTTTTGCAGCTATTCAGCCAGTTCACTTGGAAAAGTGTTTATGAGAAAGTACATCAGACTGTTTCTACATACTAAGCTAGAAATAAAAGTTGCATTTGAAATTAACTTCCCATAGCTCCATATGTAATTATCTGGTTTGAAAAGCTTATCAGCCAGTGGTTCTCCTTCTCTCATGATCAAAACACAGTTTTCATAGCAGAAAGCTGCAAATTGTCCGTGTTGACAGATGGGTCATTCCGGGGACATCTTAAGATTGTGAATGTGTGTAAAGTACCACAAATGATTGTGTTACAGCCTGCAAACTGCGACGCTCCTTTGTGAAGCTGGAGAAGACGGTTCAGCTTGCGGGTGTAGAGTCCAAGTGCTACTCTACGGACCCAGTGCTGCGCTGTATGAAAGGATGCTCCGCCACCAAGACTACTCCAGTTACTGTTGGTTTCCACTGTCTCCCAGTTGGTAAGTCAACAGAAATCCTACTGAATGGGAGCTGCACAAAAGTCTAAATAGGTTGTGCCTTGACTCAGTTATTCCACTTGAAACTTATGTATAATTAACATATCAACAGGTTAGGCATGGACATATTAGCTGAAGACCTTTCTGTGTTTTCATTAATGTAAAACTTCCTTTAGCAAGAGAAGTGTTTTCTGTTGCCATTTCACT
Source organism: Ceryle rudis (assembly GCA_033439905.1). Taxonomy (NCBI): domain Eukaryota; kingdom Metazoa; phylum Chordata; class Aves; order Coraciiformes; family Cerylidae; genus Ceryle; species Ceryle rudis. Next base: position 52,336 of record JAAGNO010017064.1, read on the forward strand.
ATGTTTTTGGCATTTAAAAATCTAAACTGAACTCCCCTTCATGGTGCTTTGATCTAACAAGACAAAGGCACAGTCGATGCTGGGAATCAACTGAAACACTGTGTGTTGTAGCCCGTGAGGATTCAGCCACATCTGACCATGCGCAGCACCTTGAAATGGGGATCCTCACCTTGTATGTTTTTATATATCGCTGCTTTTGGATGTGATCTTATTTCCCTGAGCTGATTTAGGCAATAGAAGGGCAAGTGTGGAATGGGATCCCTGCACACGGGTGCAGTCATATAGGAGGATGTCTTTTTTTTATAGGTATATTGTAAATTATAAGACATTGCACAAGGTAGATGTAGACTATATAGATGACAGGTTCATGTTTGTTCTTCCTTTAAGATTATAATATCCTTTCCTAAATGTATTATTAATAAAATTCTACATGGAACTAGTAGTTTTCAAGGTAGAACTGGCTTAATTAGGCGGGTTTTCCAGAACATCTCTGTGTGACTTAGACAAATACAACTAGATGAGCCAGTGAGGAGAAGCCAAGCCTGCTGTAATTAATGACTAGTGCATGGTAAGTGCTGTACCTTGCAAAACTACTTCTGAAGTATACTGTTTAATTTTCATTTCTCATTCCCCATCAGATTCAGCTACCAGCCTGACGGACAAACAGACAAAGTTCGACCAGAAGTCAGAGGATATGCAGGACACTGTTGATGCACACGAAGCATGTTCTTGTGAGAACGAAGACTGCGGTGCATGAAGCTGTACATTGCAGCACAGGGAAAAAAACCAAACTAACAGAAACATTTTAGTGTTTTTATTGTGTGGTGTAAGAAAACTCATCTTGAGAAATAATAGAGATAGTAAATTAAGTGTTTAAGGATGTGTGGAATCTTCCCCAGTAATTTAAAGTATTAAACATTATTATTGTAGAAACTGTTATAATTGCCCATAAATATCTGATTTCATAATAAATCCACGCATGGAAAAAATTATGATGGCTTCCTTATTTCACCGGTTACGGAAAGAGGAGATCTGCCTTGCCTGTCCTCATGCCCTATTTCATAGATTTCTTGAGACTGTGACCATCTTCTGTCTACTAGGCATGGTCCACATCAGGCCCCATCAGGGTTATGGGTTGAGTAGCCACGGTATTAGGCTCCTACTTGTTTCCCCCAGTGCTTTCATCCCTAGTGCTGGGATCGTGTGCTCCTGGAGCAGGAGATGATCACCTCTGACACCACATGCTCTGCAGCAGCAACACAGCTGTGGTGCTCTGCAACACCTGCTTTGTGTGCTGGTGCTGCCATAGGGAACCAGCCTGAATCTTATGCCTCTTGACAAGGTTGCTCCAAGAGAGTCAAGAACACGTCATGCTTCTGATGCACAATGTGCAGAAACCAGGGGTCTTTGAACAGGACGTGGTGGAGCTACCCAAGTGTACCACCTGCCACAGGGTCTGAAGCAGAGACAGACCTTTGCACTTTGGGCGAGATGTCCCAGCCTCCGCACCCAGCATGAGCCCTTGCAGTGGCCACCACCAGCAGGTGGGCTCTGCCTCCTGCCCACCTGCTCCTGGTCTGCATGGGCGAGGTGAGGGACATGCTCATCTGCCTGGAGTGCTGGAGCCCAAAGGATTCCAGTGGCTCTGGATAGATGTTTTCTGCTTGTCCTTAAGGCTATGCTTGCAGGCTGACTACTCATGCTGGGTGAATTTTTTTTCAGAGCCTTGCCTTAGGAGATGTCGTAGACATAACCATCAACGTCAGTGAGACTGTTGGCAGCTTCAGTCATCAGGAGTTTTGCACAGCTTTCAGTGGAAATGGTGCTGTATTTTCTTATGTTTACCTGCCTTAATTCATCAGCATTCTCCCAATTAATACACACGCACCCAGCCTGTTTTATTACTGACTGAACAGGCATTTATGTTTTGTACTGGAATTCTTTAATGCAAAGCAGAATGTGATCCCACTCGACTGCTAAAAATGAAGTCCTTTAGGAAATTAATTAAAACAGAAGCAAGTTATTTAGGTTCTTAAAACCAGTAGAAACCAGTGAAGAAAAATGGCACTTAGCTATGAGCATGGAAGGTGGAGAGGTAATCACTTGCTAGCTTTTGAAAACACTTGAGAACATCGTGGGGAATATTGTGGGGTTTTTTTGCTTTCCCCAACAGCTGTAGTTCCTTCCAAGGATGCATTTATGTGAATTTCATTGTCTGGATGTGAGTTCTATGGTTTGGAAAGGTAACATCCTTAGTATTAAAAGGAGTATATTAGAAAGCCAGGCGTACGTATGCAGTTACATACAGTTAAAATGCTCTCATGCTACCTTGAGCTGCAAAATGGTGGGGAGATGACAGTGTTTGGCAGCAGTAAAGCAGTGAGCTGGTGGGTTTGCTGCTTGCCTGGAATTCTGAGGGAGCTGTGACTCGAAGGATAGACTTCCCAGCTAAGCCCTGAGGCTGGATGCAGGAGAAGCTGGGGCATGGCATGACCCCAGGAGCTGGGTTCCATAGGGAGCTTCCAGCACCAGGGCTCCTCTCTTCCCAGCCTGCCACAACTGGAGCAGAGTTTGTGGGTCACTCTTGTCTTCCAGTCCAAGTGCTCAGGGGTGAGGGGTGTGATGAGCTCAGCAATAACTCCCTGGCAGGAGGCCTGTGGATGAGCACTACCCAACCACCATGGCAGCTGGAGCACCTGGAGTGCTGCGGGGAGATGCAGAGGGCTGTGGGGATGCCTCAGGAAGCCTCTTCTCCACTGCCACCAGGGAAGCGTTGGCCAGGGGAGGTCCTGGGAATAGCAAAGTATTTTGTCACCTTCATCATTTTCTTAGGACTTTTTTTTTTTTTTTTTTTTCTCTTTTTAATTCAGGTTATATTCTTTGGAGAAATAAGAAGCATGAAAGAGCTGTGAGGGTAGGAGGGGACACGCTGGCACTTTAAATCATTCTTGACATACTGGATAAATGATCTAGAAAATAAGAGGGTTCCATTTGATAAAGAAACCCCCAAAGTTGAAGCCCTTACCAACCGGTTTTGCCTGCACCTGGATCAGAAGCAGAGATGATCCCGTGCCATGGCAGAGGTAACTGGGGACACAATGTATGAGGGGTGGGATGGGGGTGAGATGCTGCAAGGCTCAGGATTTTGGGGATACCCTGCCTTTGCAGCTAGGCACAACCCAGAAAGCCCTTGGGGAGGACCCTTCTTCTGAGGACTGTTACAACCTGTGGTATCACTGTTACAACGTGGTGTTTTAGGGATGTAGTGTTACAGTTTTGAGACACCAAACACAAGTGTCCCCACATTTAATCTGCCCCCACAGCAGCACACTTCTGTTTGCAATGCCACTGACCTCAAGCCCTTGCTGCCCCAACTGTGCAGCTGCATATAGTTATGCCATAATATATTAGCTTTTGACACTCAATTACCAGTTGCTAGTAACTGTATACTCAAATCCTTTAGCTACATTCACTAAACCTCCAAAGAGAGGACACAGCTCACTAGTGCGCTTGGCTTTTCTACCATGTGCCAGCAGTTTTACAAGGGAAGGGGTTAAAACAAATGGGACCAGACTCTAGTGCCGGTGAGAACATCGTGAAGTATTTGCCTTGCTTCAAAATTTATTTGTCTTTTTTTACCCAACAGATGCAATCCTTGTCCTAGGAACAAAATCCACCGTTTGTTGGATTTTATAAATTATATCCCGATTGCCAATTATAAAGAGGCATCAGCTGGAGAGCAGGATGAAAACTAAGCTGTCTTGGATAGGAGCTACGGATCTATTGATGAGAAACTGAACCGAGTCCATTCCCACAGTGATCTGAGCAGCAGCTTCAGTTCCACACCCACAGAGAAGGAGGTTGGTGGGGAAACGGTGACAGAGTAGCTCCAATGTGAACCCCTCAGTCCTGTGGCTGTTGTAACACTCGTGTGTGTTCCTGATGGGAGTGGCGTGGCTGGCTCCGTCCGTCTTGGCTGAGCCCAGCTCCATGTGCTGGCTGTTGGGGATCAGGGGACTCACAACCAGGACAAACCCTGGGGCTGACAGCAACCCGACAGACTTGTGAGGCTGCCTCCAAAGAGACAGGGAAGGAGAAGGGTGCTCCACCGTGGGGTGAAGATACTGATCCTTGGTGCATGGTGTGAAATGAGTATGGGTGAACCACATTTGGTGCA
>JAAGNO010017065.1:0-26836 GCA_033439905.1 Ceryle rudis
TTTTTTTTTTTTTTTTTTTTTTTTTTTTTTTTTTTTTTTTTTTTTTTTTTTTTTTTTTCTTTTTTGGTTGGGTTTTTTTTTCCATGGGCTTCATCCTAGTTAGAATTCTAAAAAATAGTTCAACCAGCACGAAGGACAAACATCAGAAACGAGCTTAAAGGTTACGTCGCTTGTCTCTGAGCTCTGGGGGCTGTGTGTGCCAAAAAAAGGCTGGAGAGCAGTTTCCCACCAATACAATTTTAAAAATACTCTATTTGTAATGCAGCAGTAGCTTTAAGCACAGTTCAGTACAGAATCCTGCTACACGGAGTCACGCAGAAATTGAGGACTCAGTCTCCTCGGAGAGTTGACCACTACAGTGTCAAGCTGAAAAAACAGTGATACTGCGACAAAAGAGGAGGAACAAATTGTCAAATATCCAAACTGTTTAAAAGAGCAAGCAGAAAACAAACAAAAAAAGCTGCAATTTACTCTGAATCAGTGTAATGGGGCACGAAACACAGGAAGCCCCCCTCTTGTATTTGTATTTTTATAGTCTGGAATCAGAGTAAAGCAAAGAGGTGCAAAAGAGCTTGGATCTTGCAACAACATCAGCAACTCTCCAGAGAAGAACACGCTCTCACATACCCGCCTTGGACATCAGGCCAAAGGGGGGTTCAGAGAAGGAAGGAACCAAACACATTGGTCCAAGCCATCGGTTGTGCCTTCCTGTGCTGAGAGAAGACACTTAGGGAATCTTTACTGAATTGCTTTACTACAGAAAGCAACCACTGGCACGAAGTACCCTTTAAGTTTCTGTTTATACAACACATCCCGCGGGGATTTACTGACCCACCAGTGTCATTTTTAGATGTTACCAAAACACCAAGATCCAACAACCTAGGCCAAACTGCCCCTGTTGATTCCCGATGCTAAAGAGGTTACCACAGCAAGAGAAAGCAAGGTTGGGAATATTCTCCATGGAGTAACAGGGGTATCAGAAAGGTCTTCATTAAGAATAATTGTCAATAATATTCTTCAGAAACTACGCACGGCACCTTTTGATAATATGAAGGACATCTGTGTCAGTCCATCCATTCCGTGATTTCCAAACCAGAGGGTGTGCTTTATTAGAAAGAAAAACCCTTCCCAACACTCAGCCTTGGCTTAGGAAAGTTCTGACTAGGACAAGGGACAAGTACTGGACACACAGTGAAGTCCCTGAGGGATACGGGATTGAACTGTTACCAAAGGCACTCGGATACAATGGTGAGCAGAAGCAGAATGATTCCCTAGATGGATTTAGTCCAGTTTCAGTCATTATTTTTTTAACGCACCAAAACAAATGGCCAGATGCATTCAAACATCATGTATGGAGTTCCTGCTTCTTTTAAAGAACAGAATTAATGCTTGCAGGAAATTTGGCAAGCAACGGAGAAGCTTCTTAGCTCTGGAAGCTGGGTTTGTGCACTCCCTCTCCTTTACCCCTTCAAAAGGACAGAAAGCAGAACTGCCCTTCGTGTTGAGAGAGGTGCCATTTTCCCTTCCAAACGCCTCTTTTGTGCAAGTAAATCACTGGATAGTGCAACAGATGGTTTATGGGTGGAATTCATAAACAGAATTCCCGAAGCAGAGGGGACTACCAAAAAGACAGGAAGGATGGTCTTGTGGTTAAGACAGAAAACTTAGGACATCTGGGGTCGATTCCCAGATCTCCCACAGACTTCCTGTTGCCTTGGGCAAGTTGTTTAGTCTCTCTGTGCCTCAGTTTCTGTATCTGCTACGTCCAGATGGTGACCAATTAGAGTGGCAGCTTCTGAACCCAAATTCATAACGGGACAGAAACCAATTTTCAACTCCTGCAGTAACAATACAGTAAAACTTCCACTTCTTTATATCCCACAGAGCCTGCAGAATTAAACAGCAACAGGGCAGGAGAAGAGGGAGCGACGAAAGCTGTCATTTGGGATTAAGGTGGCAGTGACTTCTGAAGTCTCTGCCTCCCCTGATGACGGACTGTGAGTGCTGCGCATCTTCAAATCGTATTAAGCCTTCCCCCTGTAACTGTTTGTCTTGCTCCAGTTCCAAAGCTCTTTAGCTGGAGAAAGGAGAGGGGAAAAATATCTCCAAGGAAGGGCCCTAACACCACAGTGTTTTTCTCACTCTCCCCCTCTTCTCCTCCCCCTCTCCATTGGCTTCAAGGCCAACAGCTCCTGGAACACAAACACTCTTGTAAACTTCTGAACCACACAGCCCTATGGTGGGTGGGTGTTTGCTCCCTGCCTGCCAGTTCCAATCCACCCACGGATTCCAAAGGCCCAGAACAAAAAGCAGACTCCATTTTCCATATTTAACAGGCAATTTGTTTCCCTCCCCATCGCCTTCAGTTGCAGAACTCAGTGCCTCTCACACGCCCTGTGTCCCACCCTTTACACATTCCCCAAGAGGGGGGTGTCATGTTTATGCATATCGTATGAAATGTATATTCTGAACAAATTCACCCCAGTCCCCCTCTGCTCAGTCAGGAGGAACTGGGGATTATCAAGGACTCTGCTGCATATTGCAGCTATTTGACAAAACATTTGGGAAGAGCCTATTGTGAAGACTGTGAAGAAGGAAAGCAAGTGAAAAATAAAAAGTGTGGGGGCAGATATGATACATCAAAGTTCCTGCTGTAGCTCACCTTACACACTCAATTCTTCACGGCAGCAAACATCTCATGTCTCCATGTTTGTACTGTACATACTAATTTCTAATTGCTACATTCTGGTACGGAAGTAAAACAATTTCTGCATGACCAGGATATTTCCTTCCCTCCTTTCAAGACTACCTGTTAAAAGGTCATCATTTTCATTGATCGTTTCCCTTACAGTGAAACTGGGCAATGCCAAAATATCCAGAACCTGCAGAATAAGGTCTCAAACTCTCTGTTGAAACAGACATACCCAAGAGTCAGGCAGGTTCTTTTCAATCGACTATTTCAATTTTTCATCAACACCCAGATTCCGCTTACAGAAAATTATTTCACAAATGTGTACCAATTTCTTATCTTTTTGGCTAAAACAAATTTTGAAATTTTTAACAAGATCACTGGGGTTTTTGTACGTATTTCTCTTAGGTACTGAAACAAATGAATTTTAAAACATCTAAAAAGTCACAAGAAAAAGAAAAAAAAGTAAGTTTCACAAATCAGTCATATTTAAGATGAACCAAACAAAAACTTTCTCTGAGGTGGTCAGCAATGGATTCATGTCAACACAAATAGTATCTTTTTTTTTTTAATTAATGGAAAAATCAACTATTTACACAACACCTTTTAGGCCAAAGGGCTCAGTGAGGTGGCTGGGACTTCTACGGTATTTCCGACCTATCAAATCCTACCATTTACTAGGTGAGCTTTGGGATGCCTTGAAAATCTACCCCCTATACTACACTTCATACAGACTGGTTACAGGGTTGATTTACCTACTAATAGCTTATTTATAAGGTTATTTTAGACTTTTACTGTGCTCCAAGTAGTGGCAAAATCTATTTTGGGAGCAGTAAAACCAAAATTGGTCAATTATGAGACTGTAAATGGGGAGGTGGTATATAGGTAGATGTAAAATTTTCTGAACTTGTTGAGTTATGTGAGTTGGCAGTTGGTGAAGACTTTTTAAGATAACCTTGGATAAGTTCCCAAACAATGGTCTTGATTTTCAGTTAGGACATGCAACCAAATCTCTTACTGATTCCTTCAGAGATAGGACTTGAAAGATGTGTAACTAGGGTAACAGTCTAAGGTAACTGTGCCACAAGACAGAAAGAGTCAAAAAAAAAAAATGATCTAGGCTCTACAATTCACTCCTTTGAGGCAGAGTTTGAAGGTGCTGGGGTTTAAAAGGATAATCCAATGCACAGAGCAAGACTGCAATCATGCAGCATCTCTACCATCAGCTGCCCAGTAGCTTGAAAGTTTTGTAGGGTCCAAATCATGGGAAGAATGAGAAAGCAAGTCCAGGGTGAGGACAGAAAAGCAGAATTCCCCTTTCATAAGTTATTCCCAACCCAGCCGTGCCATGTGGTTTCAGTGAAAATACCCAGGGTGTGTATTTGAACAACCCCCTGGAAGGTAGAGCCAGGTTGACTTGTGTACAATCTTCTACGGTCAGAGAGAAGAAACTCAAGATCAAGGAGTAGACTGAAGCCTGTCCCCTCCTAGCTTGATGTAATGAATGTATGACCTGCTTAAAACACGAGTTGCTCTCACACCTAAAATTCACATTAAAATTGCAAGAAATCATCAGGCATCCTAGAAAATATAGGAGGTGAGCCTTTGTTAAAAGCACATGAAAGAGTTCTCCATCTTTCAGAATTTTTTCATCCCAAGTTGTCTGGTATGTTGCTCAGGGCTGCCCCTCCCACCCACACACTCTGTAGCTACATGCCCCAGCGGACGCTGCCAAACACCTCATTAAAAAAAAATAAAAAAGAAGAAGAAAAGATACGCTTGGTATTGCCAATAAAAAAATTAATTTACTGGAAATAGTCAGAATCAGAGAGGGGAATACAAGCTGGAATTCTTGGGATTCCCAGTGGAGCTCACAGCATAGTCCTGCTAGGTGACTCAGGGCTGCACAGACTTTTGGTCATTTATATTAGTGCAGAGCCTTTCCTTTTTCAGCGTACCCAGCAATAAGCAAAGAAGGCACGGCACACGCATCTGACAGAGGGCTAAGAATACCAAGCCAAAGCCCTGTCCCTGCGAACAGAGCAACTGAACTGTTGCTATCCACCTTCGGCATTTCCTCCCAGCACGGTTCTTAGGTGGGCTACTCCCAAACAGTCACTGTCGCCATTCGAGGGAAGAAAAATCAACACATTTAAGACAAAGTTAAACCTAAGGCTTAAGCGAAGTATCTCCCCTAGCTCAGGGCTTGTAGCTGTCTAGTGTGTCCCAAAGCAATCCGTATCAAAGGAAATGAGTGTGCCAACCTTGCACTACAGGAGTTACTGATTAGCAAAACCTCAGCTTTGAGCTTCACCAAAACAAAGGGGGTTAACTCCCCTCCCTCGCCCCCCCTCCCACTCTATCATGCAGAGAAGCTGTGGGAATACTGATTTGATCTGCTGCAGCTGCTGTGGTGAGTAAAAGGGCAACAGAGCTGGGCTCTAGGACCAGCATGTATCAACTTGCGCAACAGTACGATTAATACCGCCCCCTTCCCATTTCACCTGAAACCTATGGGCAACTTTAAGGCCAAACATTCCCTTCTGCAATAGCCTCTCACCATCTCCAAGGAATTCACATCTCTTTTCTGTAATCTCTTCCATCTTTGAGATAATTTCTCATCAGCATGGTATTTTGCTAATAATATTCATATGCTTAAGTGCACCTTTGCTAGAAGGACTCTGTAAGACCTTATCTGCTAGTCAGGTTATCACTAAGGCTTCTGATTCTAGTCTCTTCTCACGTTCTTTGGCACATACTCTACCACAGTTTAAGATCCAAAATCATAGTGGGGAATAAGCCCCACAGTCTGCTGGAAATTTATGATATCTACCCCTTGTTGTAAAGCGATCCTCTATCCACTGGTCTGACATATGAACCTGCAGTTTCTTTTAAAGGCCTGTGTCTCCTATAAATAACACACAGGGCACTAGGCACTCTATGGAGATAAGTGCTTGCATCATTACTTCAGTAATTCAGAACATGCTGTCCTAAAAATCTGGAATTTCTACTCCTTTCTCACAAATTCTTATGCGTTGAGCTCATATTTATTTTATGTGCTTTCTGAATGAACTGTGATTAAAGCATATGCACACCTCATTAGCATAATGAGATTTTTCTTACAAGCATGTAATGAAAAAGAAACAAATTCATACTGTCATTTTACAGATGTGGAACTGAGGAACAGAGAGGATATACAACTGGCTTAAGGCCACCCTGCAGATCTTTATCAGAATCCGGATCTTTTACCGAGTTAAAATCAACGGCTTTAACTCAATGACTGTTTCCTTCTAACAAGAGTCCACTGGTATTCCTAGAACTATTCCCAAACTGAATTCCTGTGAGAAGAGAATGCAGCAGTAAAAGATAGAAGGTTTCTGGGGTTGGTTTGTTTTGTCCACAAGACCTCTTTCATGCTCCGATGGGCAAGACAGGCTGTTTTCTGAATCAGACACTTCAGACACCTTCCGTCGGGTAGAATCATGCAGTGAAAGTCCTCCACAAGACTGGTATTCACTCAAGTGTCTGTGACTTCGCATTGCTTCAGTCTCTTTTTTAAGAAAGGACACTTAATATTTTAGTTCCTAGACAGCTTAAATTGGGAGACTAGTTTTTATGTAAAGTGTCTTCCTTTCAAGTTTCTTCAGTTTTTAATTAGCTATGTCAGAAAAGAGGAGTGTGAAAGCTAGCAACAAGAGATGTTAAGGCAGCAGGTTCTCCGTGTCATAACCCCTGTGTCACAGCAGAAGGACACTTCAGCAGCCTAGCCTCTTCAGCTCTACAGAGCAGAAAGGCAATTGCAAGCTTTCAGCATGACCTGCATCAGTACTGCTCAAATGAGCTCACACCATAGACGCACAGTGAGTTTCCCTTGTTTCCAACTGTCCTACACTTTAGATATTCCCTGCATCCATACACAGAGTACCTACGTAGATCAGACCCACTTCTCTTGTCTTATGTGACCCTCTGACCACAAAAAAATATGGTCTTGAGAATAATTAGCATTTAAGATTAGTTTAAGCAAGCAATGAGTTCCTATTCATAAGCTTCTATACCATTCATAGGTACTGCATTTGTATTGAAAAAATAATAGACACTGACTGTGAGAGGAAGCACTGCAGGAAAAGCTGCCCTTGCTTAGATTCCCCTTTTCATCTCTACACTTTCAAAAATTTCTACTAGATTTCTTTTCTGCATGTGGCAGGCCTGAGAATGGCGCTCTCTCCCTCTTCCTATGATCCATCACGTAATCCAAAGCCCATCTTGAAGCAATGATCATGTCTGTGCTGTGCACGCTGCAGCATTACCACTAGGACCCGAGATCCATCAGCTAACTTGCCAGCTGGCACCTTTCCCTCCCCTCTGCCTTCTTTCCCTGAGCAGGAGAAACCATTCATTGCCTTCTGGGGCTAGCACTGGACCCACACTGTTCTTAGTAATGAATGCAACCTGTTCTGATGAATGTGAAGCTTATTTGTGAGTGTGGAGCTGCACTCAATTGCCTGACATTTCACATTTCTCACCATAAATCTGGGTAACACTTTATTTTAATTACTGGGACATTTTCTAACTTTTATTGTTTCTGGCAAACACAGGCAAAATGAGCTCATTCATTATATAAGGTATGTGAGCTATTTCTTCAGGGGAAATTGTGTTCTTTATTATCCCTGCTATCCAACAAGATGCCATTCACCTCTCTTCTAGATGTCATTAAGTATCACACAGACTCAGAATAATTAACTAATCTTTTCCTGAGTGACAGAGACCTTGGAAGATGATCCATCCATCCATCCATCCATCCATCCATCGGCATTTCTAGCACACCCATTAATCTAAGTAACTAAGGGCCAATACCTCTCATGCCTTTGTCACATATCCACTCCAAAATGGGTGGAGACACCACGCTGAGATGATACAAAGGCAATTCCAAACTGATCTGATTTCTCCAAGGTAATTTTGAGCTAACTGTGTTACAAAGACCAATGCAAGAAACGGCAGACTGCCAGAACTGATGAGCACCACGCTCCTCAGGAAGGTGCTGGTGACTAGGCACCAGAGGTTGCAGTCAGGGCCCTGGAGAGACCCAAAGGATTGCTCAAATGCCTTGAAGCCTCAGTGTAAAAATCCCTTTATATTCCCCGCCAAACAAAGTTCTGTAACTTCACTAAGCTGAGCAGTATTATAGACAGGAGAGCTTGAACTCCTCTAGCTCTCCCAGGTCAAATCAGTAAACCCACAGAGAACTACACTCAGCATCTCTGGGCCTTATTTGTCCCACAGCAATCGATGCCAAATTCCAAATGGAGTCCAAAGATTGTTTAGACTCTCGATCTTCATAATGATAATTTAGGGCCAAGATGCAGTAGGTGCTGAACACTCTGCGGGCGCTATAACCTCTTACTTGTAAAACCAGGCCACAGCTTTGCAATTAGTGAATTCAGACTGGACCGGAGCAATCGTAACTCAGGCCACTTCCTTTGACAATTGTTTAAGCTTTAGAAATTGCCTCCTGCTCTCGGACTGGAGCAATGTCTCTCCCCTTGTCTGTGCATTACATCCCCTCCTCAGACTGTACCTTCCTTGTTCATACTGCTGAGCCCAAGATGATGGAGTTGGCCATTTGCCCAGGTGGAGGGGAAAAAAAAAGGGCAGTTACTGTAATGGAGGGGCTTTCTGACTCGTCTGAATACAGTAGAGTGAAAATCCCATGCAGATAGTGCAGAGCAGGTTTAATGACTCACGCTCCACATTTTCACCAGGGAAAAATTTCAGGCTTGCACTCAGTTAAAAGATGGAAATTTTTATAAAACTTCCATTGTGGTATGTTACCATCTGTTCAAAAATTAACAAAACCAAAATCTAAGTAGATTGGTTGATTTTCTTTCTTTTCTTGTAGTAAGAGCTTTCTGGTTTATAGGTAAGATGTGAATCTCTATAGGGAAGACGTGACCATATATAATTCAGTAAAAATAAAAAAGAGACTTCAATCTAATTCCTTGCTGGCTTTGGGCAAATTTAGGTCCTGAAATTTAAACTCTTCTACACATTATGGCCATTTTCTCATACAACAATCAGTAGTGTTTTGTATCAGTCGGGGAGTAAGAGAATTTTGTGTCTGTAAGCATTAGCATGTGCTCAGCTCAAAAAAAAATGTCTAATTTGAACAGCCTCCAAGGTCTTCTGATGAGATGACTTGACTGAAAAAGTGTTCCCTCTCTTGGGAGCTGAGCCACTGAGGATTTGGATGAAATGTGTGTAATAACACAAAATTTCAAGTTTTTGTGGGAGGAAAAAAAAAAATGCAGTCACATATTTTGCCCCTTTCCTTTCTCCTTCATTCTTTCTAATGCTTCATAAAAACACATAACTTTTTCCGCCTGTTTTTAAGCGAGAGTATATATTTCTTTCTTTTCAGAGTTGAATTCTTGGAACTCATACCATTTTCATTTAGCTATTTTTACCCGCCCTGCTCCTTCCTGTATCCATGGAGTTTCATCAAAACATTGAATTCCAGTCTCTAATGACATAACCTTCCCCTTTCCTTCCTGTTCTCATGGCACCTCTCATTTTCTCACCAGCTCCATAGCCTTCTCTGATTTTTAGACTTTTCTACTCTAGGCTGCTTCTTTTCTTTATGCACTTTGCAACAGCACTGGCCTCTTCTCTACAGTGAGGAATATTAAGAAGTCACAAACTTCTGCATAAACAAGCAAACAAAAAACCCCGCCAACTGCCTGAGCTAAGGAGAACACCTTTTCTTCTTCCCTACTCTAGGGAAACATCTGACTTCAAAGGCCCAGTTTTGTCTTACATCGGCATCAAACTGGAATGATTTTACTCTAACCACTCTACGAGAGTCTTCTCTGCCATGTTTGGTATAAATCAGTTATAGGACAGCTATAGGGAAATGAAGCGAATGATTGTCATGTGAGGTTGAGACAAAGGGGCCGTGATGTATATCTAACAACTTCACTGACTGTATTTAACAACTAAACGTGAGAGAAAAGTGCGATTCAGTGTATGTCTGAAGTTACTTACTGGATTAGCCTTAGCAAAATACGCATCACAGTCTGCCCTACGAGATCTTTCCCCGTGCATACTACGCTCTGCCACAGCTGCCCGTTTCTGCAAGACACAGTTCCTATGCTGGGTGAGTTTTAAGCGTAAAGGCAGGAACAGCAACCTGGCATAAACATTCCTCATCTTAGGAAAAAACTGAACGGCAAATGGAATTCATTTGCTGATTTGCAGGAACAATGAAGTCAGGCAACAAAACTTAGCAAACCATATTAAAAAGTATCCTCACAAGTATTTTTGCAGGAGACAGAGGTGTTTATGAACCAAAAGCAGGGGTGTAGAAGTTACAATTGCTCCAGGGCAAATTTTAACTGGTTTCCCTTCCTTATTAGATTTCTCATTCATAAAAAATTGCTAGCTGACTTAGTCATTGCACCACATGGGATTTTAGGTGCTTCTAACCATCTGTATGTATTTTTTCCATTTGTCTAAGTAGTTTTCCATTTTCAATTAATTTGTCTTAATTTATCTCTTTGTCTATATAATTAGAGTTATCTGGAACATCAAGACAAGCCTTTTTCTCAGTAGGACAATGGACAGCATATTTGCTCAGAAGCAAGGAATACAAGCTCTAGACTGTCCCAAAGTCCACTGCCATTCTCATCTGGCAATATGAAGGAAGTTCTTGATGCTACAGATCATCTTTATCCTGACACTTTTTCCTAATCTCAATCCTGAAAGTTCAGAGTCCATCCAAAAGCTGTCTTGGAGTTTCCAGTCCAGTTTGTGCTCAGAACCCAACATACTCAAGACTTTGAGTAACAGCACTAAATTAATCAATTTGAGCTCTACACAGACAATCTGTGAGGAATTGAAAGCCTCTACATAAAACTGAATCCTGTAATGTGTCAGATGCCCAAAATTTTCATCAAATTGAATGGCTGAGCCATCGAATGGGATTCGAGGATTAGAACATTAACTCGTACAGAGTTACACCTATCCGTAACTTCCCTATGGGAATGCAGTGCAGGAAGATTACAACACTAAGTCAGCAATTTCTCAGTCCTACAGTCTTATCTCTTGGTGCCCAGCTAAGTCTTTTATCAACAGAAAACAGTTGGAAAGCTTTATACAAAAAGTTATGATCCTGCAAGATTCAGGATATTATTTACACGATAAGCCGAGAAATTAGGTTTGAAGTCTTTCCTGTGTTTAAGTCTAAAAAGAAAAGCTTAGTAAGATACAGAAATGCCAAGTTCAGTTTTCTTACACACAGAAAATTAACAGTCTGTTTGGATCAATGCAGATTATTTTGTGCTGACCTACAGAAGTTCCATGGGGAGCACATCCAGGTTGAAGAAAACAGAGGTATATGATACAGATTTATACTGCCTTTCATTTTTTTATTCAAACCTAAAAGAGCTCAATGTCTAACACTACCAGTAATAATGCTGTCTTTGAAGTGTTCAGTCTTATCCACACTGGAGTTGTGTATGTTCCAGATTCATGTGCAATTTATCCATATTTAATCTCTTTCATGCCTCACTTCTCTACTTGCTACACTCAGATCATCATGATGAATGGGATCATGCAATGAACATAAACTATCCATTTCCCCCTGGATTCCAGACACTGTGCATCGATCTGTATTACTGATTTAAGCAAGTCTGCGCTTGTTCTGTGGGAGTGGTTCATACCATGTGGCCACAATACACGTCCACGACATCCAGTTACCCGCCTCTAAAACAGGATGGCTGAATGCAAGATGCCATGTCTGAATGGGCTCTGGCTCACAACGTCTCGTGAACCACACTCAGAATCTGCGAAGGTGCTAACTGGCCCAGCCAAAACCATGAAAAAAGAGCTGTCAACAATATATCCATGTAGAATGAAGCTCCAGAGCCCAGAAACCTTTCCCTGAACTGGTAATTCACCAGCAGACACCTGTAGCCTCTGATTTCTTTCTACACTGCTTGAAGAAGTCTTAAGTTTGGAAGTCCCTATGTATATTGGCCATTTCCTGTTGACACAAGTAGTCAGAAGAGGGGAAACATCTGTAGATGTTGCTGTAACTTAAAGGCTATTACTGCACAGCCTGGAAAGACAGAACTGTTTCTCACGTGCTTTAACTCAAGGGAAACTTCTGGTGCCAACCTGCTTGACGAAGCTTAGCTCAAAGTGGAGAACCAGGGCTGAACTACCACAGACATCTTACAATGTTCCACAAAATCGTTAAAGAAGTACTGGAAACACAAACTGTACCAATTCACTGAAAGAACAATGAAGGGGATTCTAAGAATGAAAGGCAAAGTAAAATATTGCCACTTACAAGGTTATTTACTTGTTCAGTAAAGCAGTACCTGGAGAAATTAACATATAACCTGCATCTAAGGATTTCAACAAGTTCTGCATCAGGGTTTCAAAGCACTTACAAAAGTTACGCTGTACTGACAAACAGAGGCAAAAGAAAGAAATTAAGTAATTCTCTCAAAAAGCATAGGATGTCTGGATAGAAACACCGATTTCCTGTGCTTTCAAGTAGTCGTGAGTACACTGCTTCATCAAACCCACACATGTGATGGAAACTCATCAGAATCAAGGATCATTATGCAAGAAAGAAGATACAAGAATGGTATGATACATTCATCCAGCAACTCACTTAAGCCACAACTCAGAACAGGAAGTTTCACAGTCAGACTTTCAATTCCCACACCAAGTTAAATCAATCTAAATCAAATACATTTAAAAGAAAAAGCCTTGAATGGAAAAAATGGTCTCTTTATGCCACCCACTACCAGAAAGATTATTGTTCTTGCTTCAAAACTATTTCTGATTTAAAAGTGACTTGAATTTAGAAATCCAGGGATTGGTTTATTTTCTGTTTGAATTCCTACACAGGAAAACCGGGTAATTGAAAAGTTAGGTAAGCATCCCCCCCCCCCCAAAAAAAAAAAAAAAAAAAGAAAAAGAAGGCAGGGAAGAGGATGGCCACTATCAAAATAACACTATCAAAAATCCCACAGGAACAAGACATTAAGTCTCAAATCGGGCCTTATATTCCATTTTTTTAGCCCCTCTCTCAAAAGCATACTTCTCTCATCCACAGTAATTTTGGGACTAAGCTTTTGTGTCTCGACATCAAATGTTGTTGGTGATATTTTCAGCACAGGAATTGCTGGAATGTATCACATATAGCACCCATTATCCTTTTCCCGACACTGGCCATGACTAGCTGCTTCACAGATAAGTTTAAGACACTTCAAGAGGCACCAAGCCAAAAAAGAAGTCCCTCCTTCACCACCAAGTGAGAAAAGGGTTCTCTCATTTCCTCTCTGTATTTTGTTTTAACATTACTGTGACAAACCTGGGTGTTCTTGCTAATCATAGAAACATCCCATCAGTTCTGAATCCTTACACATACCTGTATATCCGGCAGTACACAGTTTTTTATATATATATATGTCTCAAGTCTGTGCTTCCCCACGGAAAGGGAGCTGCAGCAGGAAGGGTCTGCTTCTGCACTCTTTTTTTCGTGTGCATTTATTACCAATGAAGGGTATCAGACATGACAGCCCTGGAGACTAAAGTCCTTTGTCTACACAAAAGGTCCAGTTCTGTCAGCAAGAGGGTGGGACTTCACTTTTACACTATTTCAACAGTATGTTTTGACCAACAATGCCTTGAGAAACTTCCAAGAACCACCAGCATAAGTCAAAGGAATGAGCAATATTAAGACTAACTAGTCAAGGTTCTCTCTGAGAACTCACTCTGAGAACTACCAAGGAAACCAATTAAGACCAATTGCATTCGTCATTTAGGCTGGAACGCATCTGAGACCATGTAACTGTTTACTTATGGGTCACTTAAAAATAACCCTATAGAAAACAACCATTAAGTTTCTACTAGCACGTAGTGGATTTGAAACATCAATTAAAGTTTCTCATTTCATTAGCAAAGCAGTCTGTTAGCAACGCACACCAGTCCTCACCTAAAGAGAGCTTACAAAAGCTAGGGTAGGAAAAGGGTTACCAACATACATGTTAAAATGTCAACGAAATATGCTGTGCACTCTGTTCCCCAGAGTGATTTTATTATTTTTTTTTCCACTAGCAGCAATTCCACAAGTACACAGGAGTCAGAAAAAGAAATAGAAGTAGTTGTGAAATTGTCCCATCTACTTTTACCATCCACATGGAAAAACACACAAAAAGAACAGGCATACGCTCGGGGGGGGGGACCCCACCCGAGATGAAGTCCTTAAACTTCTTGGGGTTTTATAGTTTTTAAGGAGATACAAGTACATTCTGAATGCGTACGTTCTCCAGAAGCACTGTCTCTTTAAAGTTGGAATGTGACTTTTTTTTCACCCTTAAGAAAAAGTGCAGTTTCCCAGGTTCTTACTGGAAAGTTTTCTTGGGAAAATATTCATTTCCAAAGCATTGTTTTTACACTTTTGGTTCACTGGTTGTCTGACTCCTGTAATGCTTTAATAGTGTTTTTACTCCACGAATGTTTTTAACAACTTAAGCCGACCCATTTCCAACAGTATCTCCTTTTAAGCATAATTATATCAATATGCTTCTTACATTTTGTAATCCAAATAATTTCTTTTTTCCAGATTTTGTTCTCAGTTGGGCGATTCAAAACAAGACTTAATTGTATGTTCCCGGCCCTCACAATTTTCAAGAAAAGCTGCTGCATGATAAAACTCAATAAATAACCTAAAAAAGACTGGAAACATAGATAATTCTGCGTAGCATTTTCTTAAATTCTCACCACTTTTCTAATGAGAGAGTTCAAGATTAGCTATAATCTGCTGCATTTTCCAAGACAAAGATGTCATACATGGATTTTGTGCTTTGTTTGGTTTGGTTTTTCTAAAAAAAAAAGCTGCAATGGGATGTGTTCTGTGACAGGCTAAAAATACCTGCCCATAATGAAATGCTGTTACGCCTGGCATTTAATAAAGACCCTAACAATATCTATTTACAACAGCAGACCATCCCAGAACCTGAGCACACTGAACAGGCTCACAGAAAGTCTTTTTCAAAAGCTACAAAGGGTCTCCTGTGGAGAATCTAAATTGTTCAGCTCCATTCTTCCCAAACTTTTGTGCTATTTTGCCCCAGTCAAGCCTCAAAACTTTTCACAGATTATTGCAATTTAGGGATTAATATACCTGATAGTGGCACGGACTCATTTGGGAATTACTAGTTCATCACTCCAGAATTCAGCTCCTCCTGTCTACACTAAGGCAAAAATCAGGCCTCCTCTGCTGCCCTTTCTGATGCTCCATTTATAATAGAAGCTAGCAAAATAGCTTTAACATGTCTGTTGTTCTTCATCCTTATTTAGAACCTTCTGACTGTAAATTATTACATTTAATGACGGTGATATCTAATCATGTCAAACAAGATCTGGTCTTTTTTCTGTAAGGTACAACACTGCCAGCAAGCAGTCCTTCTGCTGATGAGTTTGCCAAGTATGGGAGTGATGGAGAGATGAAGTAACTCACACGGAGTTAGTCAAAGGACCAGCTTCAGAACTAGGGACAAAAGTGGGTTTCTCAAAGCAAAGATCAGAAGACCCCATTGTATTTTTCTGCCTTCACATCAAATTAAAAGACAACACTGCAGACTAACTAGAAACATCTGGCTTTAAGGCAGTATTAGCTTTTATTGCTACTTAGAATACAGACATATTCTAAGACTGTCAAAGAGAATTTTGGTAGGCATAACATCTATTGTCCTCTCTAAGGTCCTTTGCCTAATACTAAGCGAGGGAAGTGGTAAAGCTGCTTCTTAGCTGTTTATAAAGGAAACAAGAAGATCCTTTGATAAGATGCTATCTTCTTTCCTTCCTCTCACTGTATTCACTGTACAACAGGGGAATTTTAGCTTTGTGTTCCCTGTCCTATACAGCAATTACAGGCTCTAAAGGGGATCTCTCTGGCACACCAGATCGGACTATTGCCCATTAAGCCTCTTGTTCTTTCTAATATTGGAGATACTTCTATAACACATCCAATATGTATCTGGTGAAAATTGTTACCAGAATGTTTCGATCTCAAGCTCCCTCTCTCTGTAAATAAGTTACAGAAAGAAGCCAACTGACAGCACTTGACAACACGAATCATGGTGCCAGAATGCAAACCAATAAAGTTTCTTCTTCTTGAATGTGACAAAATGCTTATTTTAAGCATACTGAGACAATAAAGTGCTGATTAACAAGCAGCATGTTCTTCAATGAAACTTAGGAGTGCATAGTCTTGTGCTAAATAGACCAGATGCTGAAGGTATGCAAACACAACTATCAGAAAAGCTCCTCATAAACGTATCAAAAGGTAGCTTGGAACTACCTCACATAAACACCAGTAACAGAACATCTTCAGCTACACGAAGGCTTGACCCAGTGTCGTGATATCTTTTCCTGAACTCATTAAGCATAAATACACAGGTTTGTTTCTCAGCTAGCTCGCTTATAGCTGTCTGAGACATACCTTCGCTGTCTGCAGTCATGTCTTTGACTGCCACCTTATCCTGGTACAAATGGGTATTTTGAGTCTTCAGGGATTTCTAGCGAGTGATTACTTCAGCCTTAGCTAGAAATTATGAGACTCTATTCATAGATAGCCTAACCACACGTTAACACTGTGTTCTGCAGAAATTAATATAGACAAAGATGAAAATAATACTCACCCACGGAGTCTAAAAATAAGCACCAAAATTTCCCCTCCTCGTTTCTTTCTGATTTTTGTTTCCCCTCAGGTGATGACACCGTTCTCCTTTCCAGCTCTCCTGAAATGCATCATGTGCTCTGGGTTACAGATTGTTCTGGGGAACTTTTGGTTTTTTTATAAAGGGTTATAGTTTTGGGATGTACTTTGTGAGGCAAGTCAAGAGTCTGTTTATTAGACCAGAATAAACAACAGAAGACACTGGTTTAACATGGCCTCCAAGAATCGGATACCTATAAACATACTCAATGATATATAAATAAGATGGGAAGCACAGGCACGAGGGCGATATGCGCTAATTACAGTAAATGTGGTGTTTTCAGCTGCACTACCATGAACAAATACACTCCCTCAGAGTATTTTTGGTATGAGAGATCCTGTCCAGTTTAGCCTCTGAAGCTCAGCCCATTTCAGACCTCCAAAAACAAGCCAATTAAAATACCAGAAGCTTCTTGAATATTGATTTCTTTAGACTATTCAATTTAATGCAGCCTTGTTTCATGCAAGCAGGAATTTTGAGAGCACAAGATGCTTAAATATCAGTAAGAAGTGCCTACTTTAAGAGAAGTGCTGCAGAAAATACTTGCAGTTCCCGCCAGGAAGACAAGCTTTACAAGAAGAGGACAAATGGAGAGAAGCCCAATGAAACCACCCGACAATGAGAAGTAACACTTCTAGTTTGGGGGCATTTTGGTACATGCTTCTGTCGTATTGATATGTCCTCATGCATACACTTTATGAACTAATAAATTCTCCAAGAACATCTTATAAAGCAAGTAAAATGAGTTTCCATTCCCAGATGAGAAAGGTGAGGTCAGTAGGTGTGAATACAGGTGGAGCTGGTTCTAGAGGCAGGATGGAAAAAATGGAGTTCTGGGATTATGCTCCGGACTTGCTATTTTTGTGGTATTTAATTTAGAGAATTTGGTGAAGGGAAAGGAGAAGAATCAGTTTTTCCTTACACATGATGCATATATGCTCACAATCCCTGACATAACGTGTCC
The DNA here is from genome assembly GCA_033439905.1 of Ceryle rudis. NCBI lineage: Eukaryota > Metazoa > Chordata > Aves > Coraciiformes > Cerylidae > Ceryle > Ceryle rudis. The sequence goes on from JAAGNO010017065.1 coordinate 17,447, forward strand.
CCGACCTGGTGTAAGATGTACCTCAGCACACACAGTAGGACTCCTAAATGACTGAAGCAGCGATCCATGGGGGCGATTCTCTGCGTGGAGGGCACACTGCACACCACTGGAATAATCTTGTGCTGCCAGACGCATACTCCATTGCATCCTAGTCCTGAAGGAAAAACACTTTAAATTCAGTAATATATAATATTCCTGTTAATGTGAGACAGGAGACTGGCAACATGCCACTAACAGAGCCAAGCAATGGAAAAAACAGAGAACTAGCACAGTCTCACAATCTGAAGCAGACAGACCTATTGTAAGCTGTCTCCATCCTTAGGGCTGGATGGTCCAGGCTGATTTATGAGCACAATATTTACAACTAACACACATGAAATACATTATGAGTAGAAATAAATCTCCTAACATGCACAGAGAACAGCTAAGATAAAAGAATTCATATGGTAAACTAGGTGAATGTTTGTCATTAAAAGTGTGGTGCTAAAGCCAGAGCACGTCTTTGGGGCAAAGGAGACTGTATATTTGCACTTGTGTTTATCAATACTCTGGAAGACATGAGCCGTTAGGCAAAAGCTTTCAGAAATATGTCCCATCTTTTTATTTTTTCCAGTGAATTCAAAGCTGATGAAAGACGCTCTGTTGAAAGCCCTTGGGAGTAAAATGCTTCTTGAAAGAAAAATTACTCTTATGCCTATGCAAAGACCCAGTGAACAACAGGCCAGAGTTCAGTTCCCAAGTCTTGCATTATCTCAAGCAATATCCTTAATTTTTGTGCACCTGTATTCCAGCTCATAAACAGGTGTAAGCAGGAAATAAGATAAGAAAGAGCTACTTTAAGGCCAAAAGGGACCATTGTAATTAAGTATTCTGACTTACTGCATCGCACTACAGGCAGTAGAAATTCCCTGAATTAATTCCTAAATTAAATCACCACTGAACAGATAAACTCTTCAGAAAAAACTCAACCATCCCTTACTAAATAATGTGACTAGCAAATGGGGATGTCAATTCCAGTTTCTCTGTAATTACAAAAACCAAAACCCACTCCAAAAGAACTTACGCCAATTTCCTGCTGATCACTCCTGGCTTTTGAACCTTGTCCAGCAGACTACATCAAGCAGGCTCCTCTAAATCTCATTTGGTTTTAAAGGGAATAGGAGGCAGCTATCACTTAAATGCATCTACATTTGACATTTCTGCCTACAAAGCTGCATTGGTCATAGATGGTATCTCATCATGTCCAGCCAATCCAATTAGGCCAAACCAGCTTCTTGTAAGGACCTGGATTCATCTCTTCCTTCGACGCTAAGGTTTAACAGTGCCAATTTTTTTTTTTGCATCTCTCTGTGAGATTGACTCCTGCCTCTCTCCTGGATCTGGAGAGAGGAGAACCAACTCATTTTATGCCGGGTACAGAACAGCCACAGAGAGCTGTGAAGCTGTTACTTTTCCTCACAATCTTTTGATAAAACATCTGATTCCAGTATGGTAGGACATGCTAATAAAAACCAGGTTAATAACAGAACTAGGCTGTGGTACAAAACAGAGTAACTACTTTAGCTAACCAAATGCACTTCCTGGCCTAAACCAGCATCACAACATGTCGTTTCAGCCACTACACATCTCCCTGAGTATTTTCCACTGATTAAAAGGGAGCAATCAAATTTCTGCAAGAACAGATGAATTGAAGGAACGGCAAAGTGGATTCAGGAGACAGGACAGATCAGCTGGGGAAAATAGCCCAAAATCAGCCCGATTTTAAATTTCCTCATGAAAGCAACAGTAGCATGAGGTTGCCACTTGATAGCAGTACTGTTTGGATGTGGCAGGAAGGCATCAGCTTTTTTTTCCCTTGAGTAGTCTAATATGAATTTGATTTACAGATGCTGGGAGCTGCAAAGTGACAGCAAAGGAAGGCAAACACCTACTTTAATATCTCTAACTAGGTGTCGCAGTTCTGCCATAACAAGATATATTCCAGGCAGAATGACCTTTCACACTGACAGAGTCACGAGACAGTTTCAGTTCAGTGGGTATAAAACAACGTGAATAAACCAAACTCAGCCTGTGTTTGATGCAATTAAATAAATGACACATGGGAAAAAAAAAAAAAGCTATAGCTCTACTGTATTTTACTATCAGATCTTCTAAATTTGTCCCATTTTGTATTTCTTTTATGAAGTTAAGCACTAATGACAGACAGAGGAAGAATGAATATGAAAAAGGAAAGAATTTAGGAAGGGTAGCAAGGGCATACTGCATATTTCCAAGACATTTCTGTATTGCAACAGAATTACTACACCACTAGACTGCAACTAAAATACACCCTTCTCAGTGCAAAGTATTATACTTGCCTCCGTAGCTTTGATTATACCTTCAGATTTACTAGATTTTCTTTCTAAAACACTAGCTAGTCCTTAAAAAACCCTGCAAAACTAACTAAATCTACTGTCCATGTTTGTCGAACCAATAAATAAACACTTATCTGTTGAATTATATTCTATTTTAAGTTGATTTTATTCATCTTTCTAGTTATGAATAACATCACACCACATTAGTTTTGGTAATTTCGCCCCAGTGTGTTGTAGTTTCACTTCCATAAACAAGATAGGTGATCTTCTGTAATTACTACAGCTCTTATTTATGGATTTTTTAATTTTTTTTTTTTCTGGAGCCGTTTACTATGTTAATTTCAAATGAAGGAATGATACAGAGCAAATGAGGAACTCAAACTGCTATAGCCTATAATGCTGTGAAACACACTTAAAATAAACAATAAACAAACCAAAAAAACCCACCCAGAGAGCAAGCAAGCAAGAAGTATAAAAACCTCAAGCCATATTTGGTCCTAAATTCAGAGCCAAAATCCCTTAAAGTATGGGGAGATTATACAACTACCTCAGCAGAATTCTAGGCTGGGCCACAAAACCCACGGCTTCATGCCATTAAACCTAATCTTTGTTTGAGATCTGAAACATTCTCTCCAACAGTTTTCAGTCACATTGCAAAACTGTGAGAGGAAGATGAAAGGCAGATTCTCCCCGCCTCTCTTACACCAACCCCAGGGCCTTGAAACATCAGGACTTGATTTAACCAAACACACACTGGGCCAGAAAAATGATGAGTGATACTAGAACTTGACAGACACACAGAAGACATCTGATTCACAGTTTTCCAACACGATCACTGGATCACCTCAGACCCTTGAGCAGATTGTGCGCAAATTAGATAGCCAGCCAGCCAGCATCCCCTCGCCGGCCAGAATGACAGCAAAGGCAGCAGAGTCTCAGTCAAAACGCCTCCTAGCTGGGGAAAGCACACACACTACGGAATAAACAGCAACTTCACAGCTTCGAACAGGCAACACCTTCAAGAAACTAAAGCTCTGGAGCCTTCTCCCTGTAAGGCAACCGAACCTTGCAGAGGTGCTACTAACAAAAAGGCCTCTAGTCAACTGAACTCCTCTCCACTGCGTCTCTCTTTGACAAATTTGCTGTTTCAGTCTGTACCCCATAAAGGCTGGACCAAGCTAAATCTGCTGGCTCCCAAACAGGCTTCTTAAGTCTTCTGCAAATCAAGACTATGGTATTTGTTCTTAAACCTCCAAAGGAGGATCAGGATCCTAACCAGCCTCACACCTGCCACTCATTCTCAGGGAGAGATGCATTTTAGTAACTGGAAATTACTACCAGAGGAACCCCCTTAGTCCAAGGTAGGATATCATAGATTACAGTTGCTATCTCCCTTGTTTCTTGGCTGCACAGGAAAAAACAGTTTTCTTTCTGTGAAACAAAAGAGTGGATACAATAATTTGGTTTAGTTCCAGTGATACTGTTCCCTTCCTTCATCACTCTCTTTTATCATACCATCTCTCAATAACTGAGTCTGATCGGAAGAAGAACTAGAGCAGCAGGGCTATCTTCTAAAAATTTTCTCCGTTCACCTCCTTCTATTTCAGTGCCCCAAACAAAAACTTAGGTCAGTGAGAAACTTTTTCATATATGCTATCCAAACAGCTTTGATTATACACTCTGCATTTTGTTTGAAGTTTCCATATAAATCCTATTGTAATGACATCGGAGCCTCCAAATACAGTTTTGCCACAAATTAAAGCAGCAATGTTTAGTGAACCATTTATCTTTACACTGTAGGAATTTCAGCAGTGCTGTTGGTACTTTGGAGGGGCAATTGTGCAGGCCTCTTGTCAACTGGTTTAGGTTGCATAAATGAAGCTGAATTGCTCTTACCATCGCCAGCTGCTACTGCTGAGGACTGCATGTGCTGCTATAGGTACTTTTATCTATAGGTCAAGAGTAAAACAGTCTTCCTTTGGTGCACCTCCTACAAATATGGTACAGGAAGAAAAAAACCAACCAACCAACCAACAACAACAACAACAAACCACCAACACATCACTTGCAGCATCTTTACACGTAATAGTAACAGTCTCTTGGTGCCATCGTCAGCCATGGCATTTCATTCACACAGAACACTTGTGGGCACATCACATATGCTTTTCCATTCAATGTATTTTTAAATGTTTCCCAGGCAACTGTTTCAATACAATATGCCTCCTTGGCAACCTGGTACCCACAAATGTCATGCCAGTCTTCCTACTCCTCTTTTTAGGTTTTCCCTTCTTGGCATATAAATGTCACAAGGCTTAATTTTCTGGATCCAGCCACACAGATACTGGTCTGTCCTTAGTCTTGAAAAGGAAAGGCTGAATTGAAGAGGAGTCAGTTGTGCACTGGACTCTGCACAGTAACGAACCCAGGCTCTGGTAAAGTAACAGAGGGAGCAGGTCTCAAAAGCAGCGACTCCTCACTGAAGACTATGTCACCTACAACTGAAATCAGGGAGAACCTACAAACTGCCTCCACTCAACTCACCTTCTCTGGAAACAGCAATGAGCCTGAACGTCTCAAACTGAAACTGCATGTCAACTTTACTCTCCTGACTCCGGTAAAGGCAGTCTCACACAGCTTTCCTAATTTTGTGGCTTGAACTGTAATACACCATGCTGATGGAAATAGACTTTCCCATTTGACTACAGACAGTGATTAGCACTGTCCCGAGTGAGCCAACGCGATTGAGTTACTATTTCCAGTGCTACGTTTGCTGCCACTAGGCTATAGAGGAGATAGGCTGTAGAGTCCACTTGCTGCAGAAGCTTTCACTGATGCTCTACCATAGATCCTTCCACGCCCTGTGGTGTCTTTGCAGACATTTTCCTTTAAGACATTTAGCAAGGTGGATAAACCGATACCTGAGTGAAGTCACAGACTATTTGACATGGACAAAAAATTCTCAACATATACTCCTAAATGAAGCACTAATTAGATATAATAATTAAAACATAGTAATGTCTCAGTTTTCTAGAAAGATACATTTTATTCTGAACATCTTTATCTGATACAGGAACTATCACTACAGACCCAAAGACATTTCAGAAGGACTAAAGCTATCTGGGAGCATCAGTTGCCATAAAAGAAAAGTTTTAATAAAAACTGCATATGCTTTAGCCTCAGATCGGTACATTAGGGAAAAAAAAAGGCTCATGCATGCAATTACATCAGGCTCTGAGAGAAACCTAGCAGAAACTATGGCATCTTTTCTTCATCGATTACTCCATAACAACAGCTGAAAATTACAATTTTTCCAGGCTATAAAATGCCTAGCACTCCAAATTCTACACCGGCAGCAAAAATCTCCTCCCTGTCTGTGAGCTGTTGTATCTGTAATAGAGACCCTGCATTACCAGGCTTCCTAATTCTTCCCAAATGCAGAAGCTCTCATTCAGTGTTGCAGCTGTTGGGTAGGAAATCAGAAATAGCAGAAGGCGGATTAGTTGATAATGTACCAGTTCTTCCCCAGCAAATGCTGGCACCTGCGTTTTACACTCTCCTCTTTCCCTCAGCCCAGGAAAAGATCACTTGGTTTGTTTGGCAGGCAATTTATAGGCTTTAGTGATTGTGGAATTGCGAAAGGATTACAATTTGTTATAATAGCCCCTCTTCCTGAGAGCAAAAGTTAAAACTGAGGCCCACTTTATAGCAAGAATCAGGGACCGTGTAAGTAAAGATTAAGCGTGTGCAGCTTGATGAGACTCTACAGGGAATAGATAACTACACATGCTAGCACTCCATTTACAAGGAAATCCCTAAAGATAATCTGGAGAAGCATTCTAGCTTCCAAAAGCTCAAATCCCTTGACCACTGGCTCAAATCCAGTCGAGGCTGGTGATGATAAAGACTATTCTTTGCATTTCTATGAGACCTTTTTTTCTAAGATCACAAAACGTTCTAATTATTAAATTATGCAAGACCCAAAGTCAAGCAAGAAATAAGAGGATTTCCATGGCAGTGAAGGAAACAGTACATACGATCTTGTGCAACACGGCAGAACCAAGAAGAGGTCCTATCCTACATTTCACCTTCGTACTATTACATTATTAATTCCAGAAAGATGAAAATGAAAAATATTGAGTACACATAAGGGACAAAGATTCCTAATGAAATCTACAGGCGGTTACAGAAGCAGATAGAGCAGGAATGAAAACATTCCCTGACGTGCCTGCCCTGATAGGTTATAATGGCTATGCAGTAAACAGATAACGAGGGAAAAAAAATGTTACAGCACAAAGATTTCAGTTAGATCCCCAAATACAAAACCACTATGAGGTATAGTTGTTACAGAGGCAAGGTTTTTTCCCTTCTGTTTTTTACCATCGGCAGCTGCAGTAGTAATTTTCAGTATTCTTCTTGTTATATTCTTTCATTTGTGGCCCTCACTACACAATAACTGTTTTTTATGCTCACCCATAACAAAGCTTTTGCAAACGCTGTAATGCATGACTCATGGTACTAACAGTACCACACAGCAGCACCTTCAGCATGAAAAACAGACTACACTTCTGATTGCTGTTTTAGGAGAAGTCGCATCTAACAAAATAAATCTGTTGGTACAATGCATGATTCAGGAGCAGATGACTGTCAAAAGTATTAACCAAAGAGTTGCAAGACCTATAAAACGCTAACCCAAACACCACAGCAACAAAAGAAGAAAAACTGTGGCATAAACAATCACGAACACAGATACACCTAGAAATACGTAGCGAGGCCTGCAGACATGAGCTCACTCTGATAGTGTTCCCTGCCCCTCAAGATTTTTTAAAAGCAAGAGTTTTATATTGTTTGCTGCCGCCAAGTGGTGAAAACCAGTGCTCTATCTTACAATTCATAGCAGTCCTTCCATCCCTCGCGTGAAAAACCCCAAGTGAAATTTGGTTTGTCCTCTTGAATTAGCACCAGCAATTGTGAAATCAAATTTCTACCCCTTCACCATCATCTAATTTTCAACCACTTACATGGCTGATCCCCTCTTGCAATCTATGGGGTTTTTTTGCTTTATTTGTATACACTTCCTCTTGCTATTCTTTGTCCTGTGTCTGCTGCCATCACCATCTTCCTTTCCACGGTAAGACTAAAATCCTCGAATTTGCCCCTTGCCTCTGTTCAGCTTACCTTGTTCTGCTTGGAACTCTGGGGAGAATGCCTTTCCCTCCAGAGAGGGGAAAGAGGACCTGTTGTCCGGAATCTCATTTCCTCTCACTGGGAAGCAGCTTCTAAATGGCAACAAAAATGAAAGGCAGAACTCTTGTTTGCAACTGTCCTGGTATTTCTTGAGTACTGCAGCAGCTGTAACAAACATTAATAAAGGAAAAAATTAGTCTGCATGACAGTGATTGACTTTTTGATAGTAATTTATTTCTTCCTGACCTTCATTTTCTTTTTAGCCTGCTTATCCCATAGCAGAAACGCTAGCGCTCTACTATGACTACTGGGTTTGATTATTTTTCAGCAGGGCTATCTATTCCAAAAACTTAGTTCCCGTTACTAAGCAAACTTTTACACTTCTAAGGTTTTTACACTCACTCCTACACAAAAAAAAGAAACCCCTTAACGCTCTTCTAATGTTAAAATATTAGTTATTACATCGAGTAAAATACATTTTCTCACTACAGATATGGACCCACAGAAACACAAAGTACCTGAGATACAACGGAAAGCTGTAAACTGGACTGAGCTTCGCAGATCTCTGGCTGCTGTCCAACTGAATCTTCTTCACCCCACAGGACAGCTGGAGGGGGCCGGCTGGCTCTACCTGCCTCTTCTCGGGTTAAAGCTACCCATCTACGTCAAAGGTCAGCCTACAAACTCTTTGATATCTGAATGCCATTTTCCTGGTTCAGATCTGGTCAAGATATGTAGAAACCCAGGCCAGCTGTTACTGAATACATTTTGGGTGGTCTATGCGCCCAAGACAACAACTTACAGGCAGAATTTTTAATAGAGTGCAGTCGATACCGATGTCTCCTTTTAGGTCAGAATCCAAGGATGCAACAGTCCCCAAGACATTTGGTGCTGCATAGATGTAGTTCCAGAAAAGGAAGATAAACTTGGATTCATCTTTCACCATTAATAAATTGGTTTTAAGGAAAAAAAAAGCATCCTGTTCCTGCTCTCCCTCATAAACACCTGTTATCAAAGAGGATTCTTTATTTTTTTTGTACAATTATTCACATACTGATTGTGAAGAATTTAATCAGCAAACTTACTTTCTGATCCTCTTATTTACTGATGGAGAATTATAAAGAGTCTGTCATTATTCCTCTGTTATGTTTGGTTTTGAAAAGGGTGCACAAGAGCTTGATTTCAATCAACATTCCCGCCAAAAAAGACAAAGCGCATCACTTCAAGAAATTCCTTCCTGAAAGAGAATTAGATTGGAGATGCACTCCAAATTTACTATTTGTATGAACAATCTTCGTTAGACCACAGTGAACGGTTCCTGGGTGTTAGTACACAAACTGAGGGGAACAAGGGCAGAGCTCAGGCCAGCGCCATGTTGTCCACCTGCACCAAAGCCGAGAACATTCTGCATTCACCGCCTGGCCCAGCCTGAGGAACGCTCAACAAACCTCCATCACCCTGTGCGAACGGGGCCTTCCCGCATACACCAAACCGGTACAAATACGTAAAGTTTAAGGCGTAAAGATAACACCGAAGGGATGGCTTTGGAGGAGGACAAGCGCCCAGCAGCCGACGGTACCAGAAGCCCTGTCGAGCTCAGCGCGGCGCCGACCGCAGCGGAGAGGCTCGAGAAGGGCAGGTTTCCCCTCACCAAAAGGGCGGCTTTCGCCTCCCGTCGCGGCCGCTTTCTGTTCGGCCAGGGCGGCTCCGAGGCCGGAGCGGGGGCGGCTGGCGCCGCGGGGCCCAGGCGCCAGCCGCACAGTCCTCTAGAGAAGCGCCCTGGGATGAGGTTTCCCGCGTGAAGCAGCCTTCTTCCTCTGGAAACTATCCAGGACTCCTTCATTTCTCTGCT
>JAAGNO010017066.1:0-14018 GCA_033439905.1 Ceryle rudis
AAATACGTCACTTAGAATCACCTGAAACCATTCTGAGCACTTCCAAAGGCTAAAACTATTCAGAATAGTCAAACATTGTCTTAAAAATATACTTTCTTTTTTTTTTTTTTTTTTTTTATTCTTTTTCTGTTGTGTCTTTGGGACTGTAATGTAGTAACATTCTTTGGGTTGCTTTCCTTAGTAATACTGAACTGTATAAAACAGACTTATTGCTATGTGCAAACCTGGGTCCTCAAACTAATTCTAGTCCTTGAGCAGTTACCATTCCTGCATTCTAGGAAATTATTCATGACTCACAGACTGAGAGAAGTATAAATTGGTATAATTTTCTACTATAGTTCATCCTCTTTTTCCACCTGCTAAATGTGGAACATACAATACATATACGTTAAGACACTAGTGGATATGGGGATGATTGTAATAGAGCTTCTCCCATGCTAATGGAGGCAGTAATACCATTTGTGGAGACAACCACAGTATCAGAGGTGTCTTTTGACTTTGAACTTGGATGGTTGACTGTCATTGGTTATTCTTGTAGAGTTTCTTCTATTTTTGTGGGGATTTTTCCACACTTAAATGTATTTTTGTTACCTTTGATACCCTAAAAATACGCTTTTTCAGATCATTATGTTACAATTATTTTTTTTTTTTTTTTGTAATTGCAGTTGTTTCTTATCCTTACTGCTGGTAGCTGCTGTCGTTTGGAAAATCAAACAAACCTGTTGGGCTTCTCGACGGAGAGAGGTATCAATAACTTTAAGACTATTGTAGTAACTTTATCTTTCAGAGTAAATCAAGAGCTTTAATGAGCAATCACACCTTCTCTTTTTCCTGTATACACAATATAAATATCCCTCTAACTTTATACATTTTTTTTCTTTCTCTTGACTTTTTATATTGAAGACAAAAATGAAAAGTTGAGTGAACACAGAGGATCACAGTGTAGCATCTTAAACTATCTAGGAAGCTCTTAGATACTGTGACTTAGGCTGTGTTATCAGCGGTACCTGGAACAAAAGGCAGGAGATGACTCTGCAGAGAGCTTGTACTTTTTTTTTTATTATCTCTTTTTTTTTTGGTAAAATTCTATCAGTATCAGTAGTTCTGTCATTAAAACCATGACACAGTTGAAGTTCTTCAATAAACGCTCACACTTAAGTTAGTCTGCTGTTGTCTAAATTGTTATATTTGTGCTGGAGAACTTGGCCCAAATGTTTGTTCTTACCTGTTTAACAAATGATTAAACTTAAATGAGATTAAACTTAGGTTATATATACTGCTACATGTATATAGGATGAGCAAATGATATATACTGAGAAATATCATTTTTCATTATGTTCTCTTAAATAAGATGTATAACTTGTAGACAGTGATGGTTTTTTTCCCTTGAACCTTCTAATCTTGATAATTTTTGGAAACAGCTTTTGCTTAGTGGTACTGTAATCTAGATTTGGTTGTGGTTTGGTTTTTTTTTTCTGTTTGGGTTTGGTTTTTTGTTTTTTGTTTTTTTTTTTTTTTTTAATAAATAAACCAAGTCTTCCTCTAATTATTGTTTCTTAGTGTTCTGGTACTATGGATGTTTAAATGACACTTTTGTTTACTATAGACCTACAGTGAATTCATATATGCTTTAGATGTGCTACGTAACTAGCATTTAGAATTTTCCTTCACTGAAATTACAGCATACTAATGCCCAGGTTTAGTTCTGAACTGGTGCTACAAAGTTTCCTTCCTAATTCATTGCTCGTTGAGGAAATATTTGCTTTTCACTGCTCAGAGCACTACTCAAATCTTACTGACCCGTTCATTTGAGTTTAGGCTCCGTTATATGTACATACAAAAGAGAGAGAGAATTCTGTCTTCCAAAGGACTTTATCTGATGTTTGTTGACACTGAATTTAACTTCCCTTTTCCTGTGCCGATTGGTCTTTCTATGTAATTAGTTGAAATAATTTTCCCTAAACCAAGTCCTTGAGGTTTGGTAATTTATTTTTTTTACTCCACAAAATTTTGTTTCTCACCTTTTTCCTACTTTGCTGCCTTTTATGATATACTTTATCTAAGGCTTTTTGAACATCTATATTTATACTTGAACTCCTGGCTCAGCTTCTGTTCTTCTTTCCTGACTTCTGAAAGGGCAAGAAACAGTAGATAGACTCTTTCTCACCTTGTACCATCAAAGTTATTCACCTTCTATAGTGAAAAAAATGGGAAGTATCATTCTTTTATTTCATAGTTCCAAAAAGATCAATGAAACTTTGAGCAGGAGAACACAAACAACCTCCTGCCTGGCATCCATTGACTCTTTCCCCCTCCAATCCCTCCCATGGATCTGCGACATTTAAAAAAAGTTTTTTAAGAAAAGCTGAAGTAAGATAGTGAAATACTGCTCATCTGAGTGATCTTGATCCTTGGAAGGAATAATACAGAATATGATGAGAGGATTTCCAAAGCATTATTCTTATGGCTCTGTCTTTCTTGAGAAACAAACTAGAAGGAATTAGAACATTCTTGTGGGTACAAAACCTCAAATTCCTATTTCTGGAGCAGGATAACATTTGCAGGTAAGCATGGGAATTCATGTAGGAGTGTACAAAGGGCAAAATATAGTTGTTTGTCAAGTAAGTTAAAGGAGTTCGGAAATACGGCAGATTTTAGGAACAGCAAAGCATTTTTAGGACAGTCTTATTCTACATAAATAGATCAGATATGTACTCTAGGTTTTAATCTTTCATCCTTCTTTTTCCTCCAAAGACTCATAAATTTTTCTACCAGTACCTTTCTCAGTGAAATTTCACTTGTTAATTCACTGGATGAAAAACTGAGAGCTGTCATTTTCTCCCAAAAGATTTGTTAGGCTTCTTGCATTTTATACCCAGAATTTACTCAAGAGGCCATCCATGAAGTTTTGATCTGACTCTGTTTTCCTTCTTTATACAAAAGAAGATACGTCAACTAGATTTACTAAATAAGAAAAATGAAAGGAAATATTATTTGTTCTTTCTGCATGTTTCATAGCTAAAGTATTCATTCAGTCTTCTCTTGAGAATGGGTGCAAGAGAAACTGTTTATAGATCATTTTACTGAAAACTTAATAGTTTGCTTGCTGGTTTTGTAGTGGCTCAAAGGTTTTGTCTCAGAGGTTTTGTTTCATAAATTTCTTCTGATAGAAAGGCACCACACTGCAGATAAAATTTGCATTCAAATGATTTCTAATTAATAGTGTGTCGAAGTTTCCTTTTTGCTGACAAGATTACACTGAGGTCACTAACAAATTCATACAGAGGGGATTATAAACAACACAGCTTCTAGTTGAGGTATTTTAGCAAAGTATTTGTCCTTCATAAGATAAAGCAGTTGCTGCTCAGATATTCTTTGTACTATTCATTCAGCCAGATGCTTTAAAGTATTGTTACCTTTAATCCAAAATCACGTGATCACTGATGGACATGCAGACACACATTCTCCCTCTGCACACACAAAAATATATCTCTGTGTTAACTTGTCATGTGTCGTTATAGAGAATCATAGAATAGTTTGTGTTGGAAGGGACCTTTAAAGGTCATCTAGTCCATCCCCTCTGCAGTGAGAAGGGACATCTTCAGCTAGATCAGGTTGCTTAGAGGCCCATCCAACGAGACCTTGAATGCTTCCAGCAATGGTGCATCTGCCACCTTTCTGGGCAACCTGTGCCAGTATTTCATCACTGACATTGGGGGGGAAAAAAAAAAAAAATCCTTATATGTAGCCTGAAATTAACATTTGTGTATATTGGATCAGTCAATTACTTAAAATGCATTTCTACATCTTTTCTTATGAAAATCTTGGTGGGTTTTTTTTTGGTTTTTTTTTTTTTTTTTTTACATTTTAATTACACACTAGAAAGAGTTTATGTATCTTAAAAAGATAACTTAGAAACGTAGTTCCTCATGTAATATACTTTTAAGTCTCTGGAGCAACGAGGAAGTAATGCATGATTGCACATTTATGTAAAAATGTTTGAAAGCATGGTATCATATGTGTAAAGTGCTTGCCTAACTTGAACAGTTAATATAATTCCTTTATTGGAATTTTCGTATTTATATATAGCCTTTCATTATACAGGCAGCTGTGCACCATTTGCCTGTCTGAAAGAATAGCTATACAAACATAAAACCATGGAATTCTAGAGAATGCTTGCTTTATACAGTGTGTGGGGGTGCCACACAACTTATTGCTTCATTTTATTAAATAAGCTTATGTTTGTTTTAAAAGAAAAAAAACACCTTCCTAGTCGTCATTTTAATATCAAGGTAGTTTTATTCAAAGATTCTTAAAAATACACAAATGAAAGTGAAATAGACTACTTTTTAATAACAGGAACAATTCATGCAATAGCTTTAGGCTCATTTCTATGGTAACCTTAATAAGAACAAGAAAGTTCAGTTATGTCACTAGTACTAATGAATGTAGGCAATGTGTGAATTTCAGCTAGAGCTTTTTTACTTTATATTGTAATGACACTTGCATTTTTAAAGTATTCCTTTTAGAAAAGGCAATAATGGCTTTTGGTCTGTGTAATACTGTTCATGGGATGCTATGTTCAGTTTAGTAATATTAATACACATAGAATATGGTGCATTCTTGAATAACTGAAGGTGCAAAAGGAATACTTTGGTTGATCTTTATGTTTTAATGTGAGCAAGGAAGCACCAATAATAGATGTAAGGAAACCAAGAAATATTAATATGTAGAATTAAAGTACCCCAATGCATAATGTTATTCACGTGTGTAGGTGTCTACAGGATTATATGCTTTATGTTTAAAAGTTGTTAACCTCACAGATCTCTTTTCTGGTATCTTCTTGTCTGTTGCGTAGCAAGTATCTTACGCATCTGTACGTACTTACTTATAGACTCTGAGTAATCCTACTGAAGTCAAAGGAGCTATTGATAGGACCAGAATCTCAACTTGTTATATTGCTCAAGCTCTCCTAAAATCAGTAGAGCTATGACTGCTTATTTCAACTGTGGGCCTAGTTTTACTGAGGATAACTGGGGTATTTATTTTAGGTTGATGGTTTATGCATTCTCTACAACCTAAAATTTAGGCTCCTCTGTGAATGAACATTTCAAGTGTTATGCCTTGTTAGTTGACACAGGATTTTGTCTCTGGACTCTCACTCTTCCATCAGCATACAAGACACCAAATGACAACTCATCCCACCCAAATTTTGCCGTGTTTGCTTTGATACTTGTGGGGGACTAACTTGTTGATGTTATACATAACCCAGTGAGTCAAATTTCCTATACTGAAAGTTAATCTTTGCTTTAATTTTGTAAAATTGAGATTGCATTTATAATACTGTTGCTTCATTAAAATAAACATCCTATATTAGCACTGCTCACATCTTGATTATTCTCTGTAGAGAGAAATATTAAACGGTACCATTGACAGATTCAGTATTTGATTGGAAAGACATATTTTTGGGCATTAGTTAAACAAAGTTCATGTAATGCAGATATCTCAAAACATTATACAGTGCTAAGAGGCTTTCATGAAAAATTATCTTAAGAGTAGGAGCACGAGATTGAGGAGCCCCTCTTAGTTACTGACAGACATGTATCTCTTGCCAGAGCCATTTATCCCAGGAAGTAATCCCAGATGTCTTGTGTCAACTCTGCTTATGAGTCACCATTTTATGTAGGAAATCCCCATGACCTGACTTCATAGATTTGACCCAGGTTTTGTTTGGGCCTGTCCTGGTTTCACTGGGATAGAATCCCAGGCCAGCCATGGTCTGCAGGCCATTGGTAGTTTGGAGTCAGCAAGAGCAACTGACCTGAGTTGGCTACAGGTGTGACCTATCCCATAAATTTCATGCTCATTATAAGGGGGGGAAGTCTGCTGAGGAGAGGGGTGATTCTTGTTCCTCCTTCTTTACTCCATCTCTGGAAGGTCTCATTTGTCTTGCTGCTCCTAAGGACTGCTCTCCTGATTATTGTGATGTCCATACATTCACTGGGCTGAGTATAACTATGTATACTTTATATTGGCATTAGTATTAATATTAGTTTTGTTGTTTCAGTAAGTCTGTTTTCTCTTCAGCCCATGAGTCTCCTTTCCTTTTCCTGATATTCCTTCATGTCCGGGGAGGTGCCACCTGGTGATGGAACTGCTGTAGTTTACACGTGGATATGGACTAAATGTAGTCAGGGACCCACACAGTTCTAAAGCTCTGTGCCTTTTAGGGGAACAGTATGGCCTGTGGACATAGAGATCTGTTGGAAGAGTGTTAAAGCAGTATGTAGATTGGAGGAAATTAACTATACTAAAATAATTACTGTGGAGGTAGAGAAAAAACAGAAGCCAAATTATACATCAAGTGAAAACACTACAGGAAGACAATGGAAACCTTGAAGCAATGGAGAGTACTTTGTAAGGCAAAAAGTACTGATCTGGTTTCTATTGCAGACCTTGGCTTCCACAAGTTTATCAGTTTCATCTTAAAATTCTCGTTACCAAAGGAGAATTGAAGAACATTATATTATACTATACTTCCTCTTGTCTCTTGAAGTTGTCGTTCTTTAGAATTCCTGTATACCTACAGGAATACCTACATATACCTATACATTTCTTGCATACTGTACTGTCACATCCTTTGGGAAGATAATCAGCTGGATTATATTATTTTTTCCCTTCTTTCTTACTGTTTTAAAAATTAAATAAGAAGTAGAGAGATGACTTTTGGCTTTACCTTTTCTGGTGACCAAGTTTGGAACAGAAACAAATGGAGTCAAATCATCTATTCAGGGTTGTACACCTGACCTATGAAAATTCATTCCTACCTCTAGTCCTTTTTTTCCTTAAATTAAGTACATGTATATATGGGGGGGGGGGTGCGTGGGGGTGTCTGCATTGTTTGTTTGGTGTTTTTTGGTTTTTGGTTTTTTTTTTTGAATCAGTACAGGTAGAAGACACTGGAAATCAGCCTGTGCAGATAAAACACTAACTTTTAGCTAATACAAGGCATTTGTAAAAGCTTGCTAATAGGACTGTTTCTTCATTCCACAAAAATTCAGAAGTTCAGTAGATTTTGCAATGTAAATTGTGGGCTACTTCTCTTTGTTAAGTAAATAAATGAGGGAAAACATAAACTGAGTAGGTGTTTTAATTCTATCTACGTATGACCAGGAGAAGAAATTTGTTCATGTTTCTTAACAGAATAACTATACACAAAATTCTTTCTTATATTTACATAGTGTAGTTAGCCTGAAGAATCCCAAAAGGCAAAAATCAAACCAAATTAATTTCATTATCTGTGATTCCCTGGATGTATGCATGGAAGGAAGCTCGGATGTAGTTACTAGTGCTGATAAAAGTACTTAAAAATGAATAGTTGTGGTATTCTGTTCAGTAGAATTTATTATCAAAGTTGAGCTTTCTAAATATTAATATAAAATATAGCTGGAGATGATACTGATGTTATAATGGACTACACTAATTCCTGCTATCTGTCACAGACTTGGTTCAATCTTGCCAGTGTACTAGGTTAAGCTTTCAAGCTAACAGGAAGGAACAATTAAGGCTATTTAAGAGAAAGAGGGACCTGGCCGAAACGAAAAAGACTGCGTGAGGCAACTAGCCACTTGGCAGAACCTAAGGAGCCTTTGAACTCTATGGTCTGAGATATTTCCATGGGACTAGTTGTAAACATAAGAGCATTAGGACAATTCTTAAACTACCTGTCAGCAAAAAGCAGGAGACGGTGAGAAAGGCAATCCTTAGTGGCCTGGGAAGAAGCCAGGTAGCTTCTTTTGAATTTCCAAGAAGAAAAGTCATATGGATTTGTTTCCATATGTTAAAAGACTGAGGCTGGTGAAAATGCTTTTTGAAAATAAAGAGGATTGCACAAAAATAGATGATTCATTTTTGTCTTAACAAAACCAAAAGAGCAGGTGTTGAATATTGGCCCAAAGCAGTAAGACTCTTCTTTATGTTTGTATTTCCTCTGTGTCTGCAGTATAATGTTAATTTTTGTCCCCTTTTAGAACACAAACCTCCTGTTCCCCAAAGCTCTTAAGAAAGCAGTGGATTTAGGTGCAAACAACTAAAATGGCTAGAAACTCGGAAGGATTCTTTTATGAATAAAGTGAAAAGGTTTGAGGGTTTACAGTAAGATCTTTTTGAGGGAAATGCAAATACTCCTCTTTAGTTCCTCCTTAGCTTTTCTCAGAGTTGGGAGCAATTTTTGGCACTGTGTAGGCAACATTCGCCCAGGAGAGTCACCTGCAACATGGGAAGCATAAAGGAAATTAAGTCAGAATTGTAAATTCTCCAAATACTAAGGGAAGCAATCAAAGTCCATGCCTAGTTCTTCTCTCTTATTCTGCTTCACCTTTCTATCTAATCTTGTGTTTTTCTACAGTTGATTGTTAATCATATATTCTAAAAATTATATTAAATCATGGTAACAATAACTTTGATTACTTGTAATGTATGGAACATCTACCACTTGCCTGTACACAGCTGATGTTAATATTACTGCTGTTCTTTCACAGATAGATCTGCTTCCACAAATCTTCAACTTCTTGCAAATATAGCAATTTTTTTTTCAGAGCTAATTTTGCAATAATGTAGCAGTAAGAAGGGATGAATAGCACGCCTGAATCTATTCCGTAGTGTTTGCATTTCACTTTGCCCAGCATGTATCATATGTGCCTTCTAAACAACTTTGACCTTCTTCTCTTTTAAAATTAGAGTTGATAAAATATGCCATTATTCTTTCTTTCTTTAAAAAAAAAATTTTGAATGCACTGAAATTTCTTATGTGTGCATGACTCCCTGTTGAGGTTGGAACTTTAATAGTTTTTAATGCAAAGCAAATGCAACGATCAATGCAAGTGGTAATTAGTTAATTTCATCAACTTATTTTTTCAGTGCTGCACTATTAATTGGCTTACTCTCTCAGCAGTATTGAGAAACCCTGTGGGGAACTTCTCAGCTTTCTGTAGGTATTTGTACATGCAGAGATTCCTTGGTGTCATCCCTCTGAGTGAACGGTGGCTGTTCACTTCATCTGGGCACCTTCTGGGCTTATGCCCCTTCACTGAGTAGAAGGAAATAATAGTAGCTTCGTGGTGACAAAGTTTGCATATGTATGCTTACGTCTTGAAGAACCTGCAAATACAAAGGAATACTGGAACCTTAGGCTGGAAACCCGCCTCTAATATAACCCTTGTACAGCATGGTCTACAAAAATGTAGAGTAGTTATGTTTCTGAAGGATATAGTGATGCAGTGTTTATCCTTCTTGGAGATACACTTTTTATTGTTCCAACAGTTCGCAAACAATAGTTCAGAGTTAGTGTGACCTGATATAAACTAAACTCATTATGTTCATTTTCAACAGATAATTAATAATTAACATATAACCTTTGGCTTTTCTTTTATCTTCAAGTATTGACAGAAGTCGCACAAAAACATACTATGTGTGGAAAAATGCTTTGAAATGCAAAATTTTTAATTAAAATTAATGTAATGTTATTTTAGGACAGTTGTATAGTAGCAAAAGTACTACAGGGAATATGAATATTTGAACAGGCCATTATTTTTATCCATGTTCTTCAGTTTATACACAATTTCTGGAAAACAGAATACCATTTGCTATTATGGTTGGAATTTATTGGATTGAGTGCACCGTGGCAGTTAAATTGTAACAGCAGTAAATTAGTCTGCTTTAACAGCCAATTGACCCACATGTGTTTAGCAAAAATGAAACCACAATGAACCCCATAGCCTGAGCTTTTTTCTGTGTTTCACACACATTTTGAAAATCCCAGTTAATTAAACTGACTATATCTAAACAGATGTAGTTTCTTTGTCTTCTATATTTGTGCAGCCATGGTCAGAAATGCTGCAGGAGGAGGGAGGCAGGGAATAGCGTGGCCCAGTCAGGAGAAGTTTGTGTTTGGAAGAGAGTCTCTTGCTGGTGTTAGCAGGTGCCTTTGTGCAAATGGCTTTGCCACCTGGGCCATCAGTTTTCCCCATCTGTAGAATGGAGTCAGTTGTACAGGTCTTCTTTATATGCTTGTCATTATACATGCTGTTGCTGTTAACTGGAGGACCCTATTCTCATGACTGTTCTGCTTTATTCCCCAGTAATCCTGTTTGTCCCTAGGCAATTTGTTTAGGCATGTGCCCATTTAGGCAGGACAAGTGTGTGAAATGCACTGAATTTCTCTCTTAATTTTTGTTTGGGTGAGTTGCTATTAATCAGTGTTATAAACATGTTGTGAAATACAGTCTGTTATTTTAATGAGTTATATATAATGCATATTTCAATAGATGATAAAATACATTATGAAAGTATGAAATATCTCATATGTATTTCATTTTCAACCTAATTAAAACCAGTCACCCATTTCTTAGGGTTTTATGCTTTCTGAGTATATTAATGATGTACAATACTGATTCTGCACTACTTTTTACCTTCCACAATAATTCATGCCTTCACAAAGTTAAGGAATAATATTTCCAGAACAGTGGGACCATGTTAAAAAATACCATACCCAGTGTATGTGACCCACATGCAAGCATCAGACACACTGCATTTTGACTTAATACTTTAACAGGGTCCATTAGTAATATTCCTGAACTTGTCCCCTTCCCCATTGACATGGAAAGTAAGTTCCATGTTGTTAATGACTAGATCAACCATGCATGAAATGGCCAAATTTTACCTCTGGTAAGTGCATCCAGTGTACTGTAAGATCATAGAATACAATGGACATAAATCATTTTGGTTGAAAAGGAGGAAGAAAGGAGCCAGAGAATTATGGTCAGTAAATTCCCAGAAACATCCTTCAATGACAAGAAAGCTGTTTGTAAGCATCTGTGAAGAATAAAAGGGGGGGGGGGGGGGGTTAAAAGCCTAGATGTTTCATGAACCAAATCACATGAAAAGAATATGCTTTTCTTCCATGGTAGGATAAAAGTCTTTCTGAATGCAGAAGAAAGTGTCTGATCCTTGTAGAGTTTGGCATCATAAAGGCTTTAAAGAGTCTACCACATGATGCTTTATTAGGTAAAACAAGGAAGCACTTGTCATGATTGCATAGCTGTGGAGTAGGTGCAACACTGGTCAGAAAAACCTTACTTAGATGTTAATTATTGGTAAAATGAGGTATTAACTACATGCTGACTGTAGTTGCTACAGGTTAATTTCAAAGATTTGTCATAGCTGTCATAAATGACAGTGTTTTTATTAATGACATAAGTTATCCAGTTGGATAATGTATCTGTTATGTTTGCAGATATTAGAAGCTGTCTTGCAAGTGTGTTGCACTCAATATTAACTTCAAAATAATCTTTACAAGTTGGAGAGAATATCCATGCTGGTGAATGCAAGCTTTTAATCAATGGTTTAGAAAGTTTCACAGGCTGACTGGTAAGTCCACAGCAACCTAGTTACAAAAAAAAAAGGAATTTATTACTGACTGCTGTTGGTAGAAGTAGTAACTCTAAGGCATCTAATTCTTGTGCTTTACTCAGTGTGACCTCAGGTGAAACGTCATGTCCAGTTTTGACACTGCAGTTCAAAAAATGTGTGGAACATTTGGAAACATTCAAAGGAGAATAACTGGAATGTATGGCCATCTGTAGTTGTGTAGTGTAAAAGAAGAACATGGAGAGATGTGACAGCAGCTTGGAAAGTAGGGAATGGAATAATGCATTTGCTGTATCTCTTGTAGAAAGGACAAGTGTGAGGTGCCTATGTTGCAGCAAAGAACATTCAGGTAGCAAAATAAAAAAGAATAAATTATAATTATTAGTGTAGTTCTGGAATAGTTTATTTTAGAGATTCTGGAGACTCTGTCATTGAAAGCCTTTAAGAGTGGGGTAGACAAATATAGGACAGAATCAGAAGACATAGATAGGTCTTTGCAAGCAGGTGGATGGTCTCTTGACAGTCTCCTGAGGTCTTTTAACCATATGATTTTATGTTTAAAAAACCCCTCTTCATGGTGAAGTCAGGGAGTGCTATTTTGTATATACCAATAGCTTTTTTATTTATCATAAAATTGCAGAATGCTCTGGGTTGGAAGCAGCCTTTAAAGGATCATCTTTTCCAATCCCTGCTGCCATGTGCAGGGACATCTTTCACTAGACCAGGTTCTCAAAATCCCCTCCCAAGTCTACCATGAATGTTTACAGGGATGGTACGTCCACAACTTCTCTTGGACTGCCTACTAATAGGTGATATGAAATTACAGCATCTATAATAGTGCTATAATAGTACTTGCACTTCCTTATTAAAGGCTGCTTTAAAATCTACATTAATTTGATATTTATACTTTCACTGCAAAACTGTGTCCCAAATGACAGTAAAGGCAAATAATTATCCAGAATTTCAGTTGGTTTTTTTCCATAGAAAACGCTTTTAAGTAGCAGCTTTCTTCTTTCTAAATCTTGTATGCATAAATGCAGCCTTTGATGTTATTGATGTCATGTACCATGGTTAAAACTTACAAAGTCTTAGGTACTAGAAAATTAGGGTCAAAACTAGCCCGTTACATTTTATACCATTGAAATTCATATCCAAACCAGCTGATTGAACCACACTGAATTTTTTTTTTCACTTTACAATTTGTGTTTTAAAGATATGCTCAAATCATGAAATCAAAACCCAGCACTGTTTAGCACATGTACAGAACTTATCTGAAGTAGAATACTGCATCTTTGTGAGTTACTCTTGCTTTCCTGTATCCTATGATAGATGATTTATCTATCCTGCAGATGGGCAATACATTTCAACTACTTTCAGAATGGCTTATTGTTTGCTTGCATGAAGCTAACATAATTTAAGCATAGTTTCTTCCTTTATATAATTAGTAATTTACATATAACCTTTGGATTTCCTTTTCTCTTGAATCATTGATAAAAATTACATAAAATCATACAGTCTGAGCAAAAGTGCTTTGAAATGCAAATTCTAATTAAAATGAATATAGTGTTAATTGAGGACATTTGTGTTGTTGAAACAGTGTTTGGGACATAATCCGTATTTGAATATGCTATTAGTTTTTCTGTGTTTGTGCCTAAAAAATGGGTTTGGGTAAAAAATTTGGATCAAGCACAGTGTGACATGAGCCAAATTATAGCTTTATTAAATTGCTTTAAATTGTTTTACCAATAGAAATGCATGCAAAGAGCAAATAAATAGAACTACAGTTTGGTTTTTATTTTGGTTTTTATTTGTCTGCTTATAAGGCTGTAACTAACTGGAAATAATACTGTGCTATAGAAGCTATTACCAAACAAATTTTTATCTACAGGCTGAAAATCTCACTTTTAGTGGAAGGTAAGCAGCTTCATTTACATTAAACTTTTTTGATTGAAGAGGCAAGTAAATATATATTTCTAACATAAAGAAATAAGGTGATTTAGCTGGATTGCTAGCAAAATAGGATATTAAAAGATATAGTCTAGCATCCCATCAGCAAATAGGTTTTTATAGTAGTTGATACAGTCAAAAATTCACTGTCAACCCGTATAAAATTCTAATTCATAGCTAAGACATACGAAGAAGAGCTGATATCCTGCTGTTTTGCTAGAATCTTGCTCAGGACAGTCTGATATCATAATTTTGAAAAGTTTCTGCCGTCTTCAAAGGATCTTTCTGTAATCCGAGTATTTTATGGGATGCTATTTCTGCTACCAGCTTGTGCATTGGCGTCACTTTTTCATTGCATTCCAATTCTTAAGCTCTGTAAGTGCCCATTTACTGATCAGTCCTGTAGTGTTCCTACATCCTGTACAGATATACAGAGCTGATGAGTCTTCTCACTCCAAGGAAAGGGAAATACTGTCTGTTTGTGGCTTGTTGTGTTTTTGTGGTGTGGTGGTTTTTGTGGTTTTTTTTTTGGTTTTTTTTTTGTTTTTTTTTTTTTTTTTTTTTTTTTTTTTTTTTTTTTTTTTTTTTTTTTTTTTTGGTGTTTTTTTTTTTTTTTTTTTTGTTTTTTCTTTTTTTTTTTTCTT
>JAAGNO010017066.1:14118-36428 GCA_033439905.1 Ceryle rudis
TTTTTTTTTTTTTTTTTTTTTTTTTTTTTTTTTTTTTTTTTTTTTTTTTTTGGGGTTTTTTTTGTTTTTTTTTTTTGTTGTTGCTGTTGTTGGTTGGTTGGGTTTGTTTGGTTTTGTTTTGGTTTTTTTTTTTTTTAAATTCCTTTCTTCTCTTGTTTGATTCCTTCCAACTTGAGCAGCAGGATATATCTGTCTTGAAAATATTAAGTCTGCTTTTCTCTCCATAAAGGAGGGAGGACTCAGGCAACCAGTTGTCATGCGGCACTTTCATACTACTTGGTTCAGTGTCTGCCATGTGTTAGTGTGTTTACAAAATGTTTCTCTGATCAGAGATTCAGCTCCTTGTAGGCTTAGCCTCTCAATGGGACTTGGCCCTCTGTTAACAGTTTGGGATGCAACTCATTTCAAAAGCAGTATTTACTACACTTCTACCTGCCAGTTGAAGAAGCCACTTGAAGATGCAGTCTGTCAAAAGTGTTAGTGGTATTTGTGGGAAATCAATTGAATTTTTTTACAGTTCATATAAAAAACGTTGACTTGATTCACACATTTTGTTCCTGTACGAAAACTCTTGGGTATTTTACTCAGGGCACTATTTTTGCCAGAGTTCATGTTAAGAGCTAGCTCTGTCTACTCATCAGGTCCCTCATATTAACTGTCATAAGGAAATCAGATACCATAAAGATTTTTCAAACTATTGCTAAGCAGTCATCTGAATAAAGTGTTGTTTATTGCCAGTTCTGCCTTGTGGGATAACAAAGCATGTAATACTGTGAACAGAAAGTATATGTCTTTATCTAATTTACCATAATATATCATAAATGGGTAATGAGCAAATTAAGAATATGCAGGCATAACTCCACCTATATTTAATGCTTTTTCTAGCTGTTCTTGGGAGCAGACTAAAATTTTGAATAGATAAAATAGCTAGAAGGAAAATCCTATAGAAGCTATTATCAGATTTCTGATTGATCTAGTGGGGTTAAAACTTTGTCCTTTAAAATTATTTGAGTTGCTTTAATCTAGATAGTGTAATGCCCCATCATGATATTGTATATAAGCCTTCTAGCCTCTGAAAAAAGTTGAGATACACAAATGCTGCAATATGGTAAAATATGCATAGTGAATGTATATCATAGCTGTTCTGTACCTACCTGGGTCATGCTTTACATCTAGTGGGTGTGATTTGTTTTGAAGAATCCAATACGACTTGTAGTTCACACCATTCCCACTAATTTTAAGCAGGGAAAATACATATTCTAATTTTTTTAATTATTATTTTTGGAGGGCAAAAATCTATATTTTTTATCATCTTTTATTTACAATTGTCTTTGATTTTCACACCTCAAAGTACCATAATATCAGCTTTTGATCTTCACACATTCTTAAAACAATCCATTAATTAAGAGAACAAAGGGAAAAGGTAGGAAAGCAAAATTTCTTATGAAAGATAGTGAATCAAATGATAAGGAGGGGTTTCTTTTGGTCTGATTAAACTAGAAGAATATTTTGGCTCAAAATTATACTGCGACACTGCCTCCTCTACCCCATTCCCCTCCCCCCCCTTACATAAGTTTTTCAAGTGGTGCTTATGTGCTTTTGATAATAATGAACAAAAGTTCTGAAGTTCTGGAGAGTTTCATTCCCATTACAGCTGTTGAGCATATTTAATACATCTCATTAATGTAGAGTTTCTTCAAGAAAATATTTGTTGAATCCTAAGTGAAGGTGCCTTTGATGTTGAATGGCTGGTGCTTGTGATAACAACAAAGTAGTAACTTGTGCAAATTCAAGTACAATCTTGTCTTGCAGCAGGTCATTGTTATATGTGTGAGGCCAGCATACTTAGTGCAAGTCTCTGTAGAGATGTGTAGCTATATACATTGGGACCCACTGGTTAGATAAGGAAATAATACATCTTCCTGGTCTCTTAGGGAGCTTATAATTATACTTTTATTCAGTATGGGAACTCATCATTGGCAGAGTGATGTTCTGTTTGGATTTAATCTTTTAATAAACAGAAAATAATACCAAAAGCAGTTTTTAAAATATTACACATTTATTTTCTTTCCACAATATTGATATCAAATATCATTCTACCAGAAAGAAAAAGCTGCGTTGCTGCCTTAATGTTTGTGCTTAAATACCATTATTTGTATTACCTTTGTGTGAATAAAAGGACATGCTTTACTGCACAACTGCTGGAAAGCATGGACAAGTTTTGGCACATACAAAGTTTCCTGAAACAGAAAGGGCAACTTTGAACAGGCTGAGGATGGTGGTTCTGAGTTTTGCATGGATAATCAGTTAGACATTCAAGGGAAAAAGGTTAGAGGTATCTGGAGGCATTCATTATGTTGATTGTGTCAGCAATATTTACACCTGTAGATTATTCAGCACTATCTGTTCAGTGTTTGTTTCATGGGACATGTCTTTGATGGCTAGTTGGGCACATCTGGGGCTTATCTGAAGGCTGGGAAGAAGAGTGTTCCTGAGAACGCAGATTGGCACAATCAAACTAACAACAATTGGACACAGACTTATGGATGCAGAGCCACATGGGAAGTCAAACTGGGGTGACCTGAGCATGGGCAGTTCCTTCACCCACCCAGCACTGTCCTGCAGGGGCTGAGCCTGGTGAGGCAGAGCTGAGAAGTGGTGTCTCCATCTCTGGAAACATTCAGAACCCACCTGGATGTGATCTTGTGTGACCTGCTCTAGGTGAACCTGCTCTGGCAGGGGGTTCAACTAGATGATCTCCAAAGATCCTTCCAACCCCTATCATTCTGTGAAATGGGGTTCATCAATGGCCTCAGCAATGAGCCAAATCCAGGGGCCATCCAGGTGAAAAATATCCCAGAGGCAGACACAGGGCTGGAGACAAGGCTAAAACATGTCCCCATCCAGTCAATAGGGTCATTGCAATTAATACTTCTTAGTACCCTTAGAGTCCTGACACCCTGAAGGTTGTTGCTATGATTTTAGAAAAGAGAAATACTGTGAAGTTTCAACTATATAGTTTTGTGGCTTTTTCTTGCAAATAATGCTAGCTTTCTTTAGAAATATTGATTTATTTGTATCTTCATGCTATACTAACACTTCTTTCATGTTTAGCTGTGATTCAGTTTTACCTAGTATTTTGTTGCACAAATACACAAACGCATACTCTACCTGCCACTTATTCAGAGAGCTTCCAGGAGAAAAAAAAATAGCTATGGCAAAGCTTTTTCATGAAAAGTCCCTCCAAGAAAGTGTTAAACTTCTTCAATTATATTCATTTTCTTCTAATATTAGTCTCTGCTAGAAAATATGGGAAGAGGTTGTAATAAGCATATTACTTCATATATATTTCTTCACTTGTACCCGATTTTGACTGTATAGCTGTTATCCTTGATATTTCCCCTGTTCTCATTCCCTCTCACATCACATACACCAGATTCTCCTTTCTGTTATTCCTCGTTAATTTTCTTTTCTATTTTGCTAGTGCTTGAATATTCTCTTATGAAACACATCTCAGCTGTGTTGTGTTTTTGTTAAAATTGGCACTTCTAAAAGGTTAGGCCTCTGCCTTTTGGCTGTTATACTTGAACTAAATTGTCAAAATGTTTTCTCTTGATTGATGGCTCTTTAGAGAAAGTGCTGCTTTTGCCTGAGTGCATTCTTGGTACATAATAATCATTAAAGATTAAACTACCTCTTGGCTGTCAAAATCACCATATGAAAGGTTTAAGAGGACAGAAAGGACAGTACAACTTGGTGTGAAGAAGGATAGGATACAGCAGCATAATATTATTGTCTTGTGCCAGGAGAGCACTTGTCTCAATACCCAGGGCCAATGCCAGGGAAATGGGAAACTGAGGACTCTTAACCTCTAAACTTTTAGGGCTTTCCTTATCCATAGGGACCAATCTAAAGGTTGAGTATGACCACAAAGAGTGGTATTTCTGAGTTTCATTTATGCCAAGAAGTTGGGCAAGCCATGGTTTGATATCCACTCAAAGGGATGGTGTAAAAAGAAATACAAACAAGTTCCAACAGGAAGAGATTTACATCAGCTGGGTGTGGTTATGTTATTCTGTAGCAGGGGTATGGACGGCTTAAAGGCAAATACTATCAAAAGAGGTATCAGATAAAAACATAGCACAAACACTATAAAGTATTTGATGGTGCATTGGTAGAGCATTATACCTTTAATTCTCCAAGAATAGTCAATTTGCTGGAAGCTTTCTGAAACAAAAGGAATAACTATTCAGATCCCCAGATGGTTATTTACATTTGACATTTTTTCAATTTAAGAATATTTACAAGCCGTGTTTTATTAATGCTTTTAATTTACAAAGTTGTCTCCTCATTAGTGGTACCTATACAGTGGAATGTGAAGCAATGAAGAAATTGAAAAAGCAAACTGTAATACATGGCTTAAATAAGAAAAAAAAAAAAAAAGTTGCAATATGCTAACAGGAATTTCACACACAGCTAGAAAGTTAAGATTTTTTTTTTATTATTATTCCAAGTCAGTGCATTTTCTGGAGGAGTACAGGTGAAGGAGAAAATGCAGGAAGCTCTCATCCCATCATTTTGTTTGATGTTAAGGATGAATTTATAGTTCATTACCTACATATTTTTCCCCCAGTTATTTTCTTCTGCAGCTTAAGCCGCTGAATGTATAAATGTATCTGTCATTGCTGTGTCTCAGTGACTTTCCTACACATGGAAAGAGTATATTTACAAAAGTAAAGGGTCAGCTGGGGCTAGCATGAGGCTTGCTCTTCCCTCTGGAGTAGCATACCTTTCCACTGTGGCATGAAACTTGATTTAGATTCCTAAAATTATAGTTTAGGAAGTCCCTTGTATTATAGGAAGTAGCATAACTGAGGGTAATGTGTGATGCAAGCTTCTCATCGTAACTGCTTACCCTTGTATCGCTGTGTGTGTGTGTGTATATATATGAGTATCCTATTTGTTAAAAAAAAAAAACAAAACCAAACGTAAATTAAGGCCTTCACCACCCCAAAAAGACACCATAAAAGGTATGGACTGAAGGGCTGCAAAATACCAGTGAACACTCGTACAGCTTTCAGCTTGTGCCTCTGTGGTAGGAGCTACTGAAAGAGCTTGGGAGTTCTTGGGAGTATTACTTGACTATGTTAGATGACATGGGAAATGGAGAACTGCAATGTTCAGTCTTTTACACCCTTACCCGTAGAACTTTCTCTGTTCAATATGCTCATTTGTTTTTCCTGGATGAGAGTATTAATATCCAAAACTAGGTTGTATTCTGAATTTCGTATCAAGGTTGATTTCATTTCACTGCATATTGTATCCAATAAATCTTGAGTAGCTTGGGAGTGAGTTCTCCCCTTGTATTATATTTTAAAGTTGCCATTTACTACTTTTAACTCTATTAATTCTTTTTTTTCTGTCTTTTGTGTGTGTTCTTATCCTTTTCTTAATGAATTTTGGGAGTACAGTTCTGAAAAACAACTTTTCAGGGGAGTAAGTTCTATGGCAAATTCTGCCAGTGTAGAATAATTTTATTCATCAGTGTAACAATGATTACAGGTCTTGCTTTAAGTTGCTGGTATTTTGGGGGGGATCTGAGAAGCTCTATCTGGTGATGCAGAGGTTCAAAATGTTTCTACAATGTACCTTGGGAATCTTTTTGTTTTTTTCATGGCATGGCATTTTTTAAGTAGTGCGAATGAAAGTTATCAGTGCAGCAGTCATTTTAATACCTTAAGCAATATTTTGTGCTGTTCTGTATTGCTTTTGGCATGCATTCATTCTGATTTAAAACCTTTGGAATGAAATTATGCATATTTGTCACATTTCTCAACTTTCAGATATTCTGCGGTGCCTAACATTTTAGTGCCAATTGACTTTTAGGACAGAGATATAGACTTAATCAGTGTCAGATAATATTTTGGGTTGTGTCTCTTAAAAGTAATAAATTTGGATACACAGTCTTTAAACCTTCACAACTTAACATCATTGAAAACTAAACACTTGTTACCCTTAAATATAGCAAAGTCAGCACAGATACTTAGCCACAGTTCCAGTGAATTTGCTTTGCAGTCAGTGTTCATGTCCCTTTATTCAGTTTCTCTTATTGATTGCCCACAACTGTACCAAGGTTGTTTTGGTTTGGTTTGGTTTTTTGTAGCCCAGAGAATTCTGTAATACTATGGTCCAAAATTATTTTAAATTCATTTATGAGGTCCTGGTGACTTCAGTGAGAGTTGGATTCTGCCTCATTATCTGGACTGATGTCCTCATCACCTTTCACATCCGTATCAGACAAACTTTAGAAAACAGAACACTGACATCAGTGAAAATGATTGAATTATTCATTGTTATGCAGGACAATAACTATTACAATGCTTTTCATACCTTTACTGTAGCTGAATGAAATGTTATCATCTAACTTTCATAATGTGTACCTTAAAAGGTGTGTGAATAGCAACTCTTCTCAGCAGATGAGCAGTGATACACAAATAGCTCATAGATTTGGGGAGGAGGGGGTGTTGTGCTGGGTTTTTTTCAGGTGATTAGAAAGGCAAAACCATTTTGTGCCCTTGCTACAAAGTTAACAAAGCATTATATTGCCACCTGGCCATCTGTTAGGATAAAATGGTTATTTTCAATTGCATTACTTTGGTTTGTTGGTTTTCTTTTTTCTTTTCTCCAAACTCGTGATTCACATTTCACATATACTACAAAAGGGGCATTTTTTCCCAATGTGTTTTAGTTCAAAATTTGTTGATAAATTTTGTGCCCTCTTGGCTAAATACCTTCACTATTCGCTTACGGAGGGTGACAGTTATATTTTATACATTGTTTGAATTCTTAGGTGCAGCTACCATTTTTTACTCAAGGTTAGGTAATGCAAACCTATGTAGTTATATTTTCCAGGAATCAGATTATATTTGTTTACAGCCAAGATGCTTTGCCAATTCTTTCATGCTTACACAGACGCACTCCCACCTTAGTCCTGTGTCCCTCCCCAACTGACATATGCTGATGTGGCTGTCTCAGTGCTGCTGCTGTTCTTTTACTGGCCATAGCATATACTCAGGTAGCTTTAATTGCACTAGAATGATTCTGCAATTTATTCTTTATTTATGCTTATGATGTTAATAATTACTGCCTTTCATTTATGTATAGCACATTTCATGTGTTTTGAGACAGAACAACTTGTAGAACCTCCTGTTTTTGGAGATAGAAACACAGTATAGAGATTTAGATACACAGTATATCATCTTATTCTTGAATATAATTCTATCATCTCGGGTCAAGAAAAACTGAGGATTAATATATCACTGCAAATCTGTGTATCTTGTGCTGGAATTATTGCTTTTGCTGTTATCTATAGTTGTGATGATCAAAAACGTGCTTTAAATATACAAAAAGTGTAAGATCATGATTAAGATTTTACTGAAGATTATCAAAATTCTGTAATCGAAGCCAGTGTTTCCTCCTTGCACACAGAGAGGAAATACTGCAAGTGGTCTATGCAAGAAATACATGCACTTTGTTTGCAGATTTGAGCTCCTTTGTTTTTTGAGGATTATACAAAGTGAACATATGTGGAATATTGCTACCAGCTTGCATTCTTCAATAAATCCAGAGAGGCAGAAGAATGCTGGTGGCAGAAAGTGTAGGATACTGGTGTTACGGTAGAAACAAAGTGTGGAAATTCCCAGCCCTTTTGAGCACAAAAAGCCAGTGAGATTAGAAGACATTGTTGGATGAATGTGTTTCACCTGTTAAATATCAAATGTTAATATCAAAAGGATTTAGCAATAAATTAAAGGTTTCCATTCCGTGATTACTGTAGCGTATGCATGTAGCAAAGACACAAGCAGAGAGACTTGCATTCATAACTAGAGCAAAGAAGTGGTCTTTTTGCATGAAGCATCTGATTTGTACTGAGAGGCTTTTATGTGTGTGTAGATTGTTCCAGATGTCTTGTAGCTTCCAGCAGCCCAGGGGTGGTGGGGGTCAGGGTCTGTCAGTTCAGACCTTTGCTGTTCAGCAAACGTGAGCTGGTATCATTGCACAGACTGTCGGTGCCAGTCTCAAACTTCATGGGTTTTCCTGTCACCCTGACCGGCTCTGGAGTATCACTGCTGAACTGAGAGAGGAACTAGGAGTACTTCAAGGGATATTGTCTAATGTATGTCTTCATATTCTCTTCACATAGCAGGACCTTAATCATACAGGATATTGTAGTAGAATAAATATTCCTGAAAGTAGTAAACCAAATCTCAGTTAGAGACTTTTAAAAAGTCTGTCTTGCAATATACATGGCAATGACTTAAGTGTTTATAGGATTTTGACTTGCAAAAAGTAGAAAGGACTTGAAATGTGATAGAATCTTTTGGGTTTTGAGGTACTTTCCATTAGTATAAACAAAAAATATTAATCTGTTTTTAATGGAAATGCATGCTAAAACTTTAATCTCATCATAATAGAGATGTTATAATCCAGTTTACTTTGGGGCTTCAAATGCTGTGAGTTGGTCTTAGCCTGTGTTTCCTATTAATGGTATCAATAGTCCTTTGCTGAAAGGCACTGCAAGCATGAAAGCCATCACAAATAGTTAACTTACTTCTGTGATTTCCTTGCATACATCAGGGTTCTAGGACACCCTCTTCCTTAATCATCTGGGACATCCCTTAGTTCTCTAAAAGATCAGAAGGAATCTGGTTTTAAATCAAACTGCTGAGTAAACCAGTATAATAGATTTTGGAAGCATTTAAATTGCTATGTAAATGCATGAAGCTCTATTACCAAACATTGTACAGTGCTTGTCATTGATTTCACCTATTCTTTTTAAATAGTCATCTGATTTAACAGCTTTGCCTTTCTATGAAACTTTTTTCTCTGTGTGGTCTATTGAATTTTGCTTCCATAAAACATTATAGTGATGATTCTGTAGATTAATTTGCTTTTCCAGCTGAAACATACTATAACCTACACAATAAAAATTGTAAAGGGATATCTAAAATGCAATATAAACTTTGTAAATAATATATATATTTGTAATATGAAGTATGTAAATATAAAATTGTGCCACATTCAACTTAATTATGCTGTCAGGAATAAGTACATGTGAGGAAACATCCAATTTCAACTTTGGTAACTTTCTGTGTCACTAGCAAAATACCACAGGAAAAGCCACAGCATTCAAATTTGTATTAGCAAATATTATATGCTAAAAAGAGAATAGTAACAGCCTTCAGCCTGTAGTAGAGCTGAGCATCAAAGCATAAGCATACTCTTGCATTTGTTATCTGATGTCTGAGGCTTAGTGTTGCTGACATCTGGAATATTTCTCAGTGTGTTTGTATAATGTGTTTCTCTTGCTCTCTCTGTTATTGATCATACATTCATTTGCCATGCAGTCAGATTTTCCTAAATGTTTGCAGCCTCAGTTTTATTCTCTCTTCATCTCTCACTGCAGCAATTTTACATTTGTTAAAATTTTCCTCCACAAACGGTGGAAAAGAGTCAAAAGTTCAAGAGCAGGATGAAGACAATCACCAAATGCAATTGTTGCACGTGGAAAATGTAGCCGCAGTGGTTCATTTGAGAGATTCCAAGGGTAACAATTCATATCTTCCTGTTCTGTTGGAATATTGACCTGTTTCACCGAGGAATCGAGGAATTCATTGAGGAATCCTTTCATTGACTTCTGGGGATGGATGTAGATTGTCCTGGGTTTCCACTGGGTCAATGTTACGAGAGACATCTGTCTGGCACCATTGTTTTCTTATTAAAAAAGAGATTGTATATCAGTTTCACAAATTTTATCCCTTTGAAACATGAGTGAGGATTTGCATTGTATTAACCTGCTCCTTTAAATTAGTAGCATCATTACCCTGCATATCCTAATTGTCTGTATCTTGGTAACTGTACTGAATATACAAAAGAGAGCTTATAACACTTGGAGTAATACAGATTTCTATTTATAGTTTATTTTATTTCATGGTAGGAAATGTTCTCTGTTCTAATGGTGAATATAATTTACTTTATATCTTGCAAGCATGCAAAGTAACCTAGTTTAATAAAAATTTGCAAGGTTTTAGTTTGTTTCACTACGGTTAGCTTTAAGTTTCTCTGAAAGCTTAAGCTAGATTTGCTTACTCAGCTGCTTACTTTTTTTTGCCATCCCATTGCTGAAATCTCATGGGCCAGATAATCTACAAAAGCCCAGCAGCATAGCTACTGTGATAATGAACACTTAGATTCCCCAGTCAGATTTTATTTTAAGTTACTGTGACACACTCTACTCTTGAATAAATGTTTTTATTTAAAATGTGTAATTTGTACTGAAGCCTTTTATAACTGAATCATTGAATAATCATAAGACAAGGCCCTGAACTAGCAATAGAAAGGTCAAGAGGACGTGGTCAATAATTATGTGATCGTGTTGCGACTTCAGGCAACAGGCTTTCTACGTTGCCACACTTTATCAGGCTTTTTTATGTGATGGACAGAATTGTAGGTGACAGTGTGTGTGTGTTAGATCTCTGTCAGGAATCCTTAATAAAGAAATGTATCTCAGTAATGCGAGACATAGGACCCAGGGAGTCAAAACTAATGAGTTCAGTCTGACCAATGTTGGGTTGGAAGTGCGGACTGCAGAAGCCTTAAGAACAGATCTGAATTGCAAAGAGTCTGATTGTTAAACGATTACAATCGTTTACTGCCATAGGCTATAAAAATTAAAAAGGTCTAAGTGCTTCTTTCAGACAGAGATGCAGAGACTAATTTTACATGAATGCATATCCTAACAAGATTAGCTGGCTTATTCAGGCGTATGAATTGCACTTCTGTTCTTCGTGTTAAACAAGCTTGTATCATCAGAGCTACTTGGAGCTTATCATGGTCTCAATCAGGCCTGTACTTTCACTCCGTGTTTTCCCTCTGTCTCACTATTCTAGCACTACATCTCTGAGGTTTTGTCTATTTCCATGCTGACCGTTGCTATCTGTCCTCAGTTTGAATCTTCAGTTTCTATGCTTCAATGTTTCTTTATTTTTAACAGATTGTTCTCCTAACAACTTGGAGTATAATGTGGAATGATGTTATATTTCGGTAACCCTGTGCTAATGAAAGAATGAGAATGATCAGTTTTTACCAGCATTTTCTTTGTTGCTATATATGCTATATTTCTACAACCTCAGTGGTGCTATTAGGATAGCCCCTGTTTCTACAGCAGTTATGCAAGCGACGAAGAATTATCTGCCTGTCGTGGAATTAAAGATTGATTTTTATATTTTGGTTGATCTATTGATGGTGAAACATTACAACTGACTAGATTACTGCAAATATAAAAAAATCAATTATTCTGAAATTTCAGTTTCTAAGATGAAACACACAATGTGCTGTTTAATGTTTTATGAAGCAATCTGACTGAAAAACTGTTAAAAGCATTAATACCGCTGCCATCTTAGATGGATTAAAAAAAAAATCTATAGTACGCATCAAGATAGTTTTAAGGGAGACAAACAGAATTTTGTTTTGGACAAATTTGGTTTTCTTTTTCTTATTTTTGATTTTTTCATTCTACACCTCACCTTTAAATTCAGGGCTAGTACGTCATGCAGCACCTCACAGAGTTGGAAAGTTCATATTTTTAATCTATCTTGAAAACACTGATTCATTTAACTTGAATTTTTTAAAGATAATTCTAGATCAGTGTATGGGATGGGTAACTAGTATTTTTAACATTCCTTTTTTCTCATTTTGTGTTCTTACCAGCTTGCATCTACTTTACTTATAGTAGTAGCAATAGCAGTCATGAATGTGAAACTTAATATCTGGAACCTAAGCAAGGTGTCACTGAGATAGTTGCTTTACATAGGGCATGCCATCTTCCAATCCTCTTACATAAACCTGTATGTATGGATGCCCACATGTACATTTTTCTAACTGTTATAAAATTACCTGGGTGCTAAACTATGCTGATTTCTCATTTCCTTTCCATTTTTTTTTTCTAGAAAAATGACAAGTAATTTGCTTACATAATTTAAAATTTCATGGACTTTAGTTACACAGGGAAGAATAATAAATCTTATTAACTCCAATTTTTATTAAAAAGTTCATATAGAAGAAGGTTTGTATGTTGCATGTTCATATTACAGCAATAACTTGATAAAAGTTATCAATAATATTTATAATGCATAATATAATAGTAATTTTGCCTTAGTTTTATGTGATTACATTAAATTGCTTTCCTTTGTATATAATTTGTAATCTTCAATACCTTGGAAATCTCCTGTTCTATTGATGTGGTTTTATTATTACTGTTGACTCAATTACTTCTTTGTCATTTGGCCAGACTGTGAAAGTTTAAATCTTATGCCCTAAAAGAAACCTAAAGGAAGAAGCAAGCCGGTTACATAATAAAAGAGAAATTATAGAGAAAAATAAGTAAGTTATAAAATTATCCATTAGTATTTTAACAGCATTAAAGATAGTAACAAAAAAAAGGGTCACAATAACTTCTGACAGTCAATGTTAGATCTGCCTCAGAAAAATTACTTCAGTTTTGACTCTTAGTTTTTGAAATCTAAAAAGGACCAATTAGTAAAGAGTCAGACATACATTCCTAGTTTATGTGAGCATGGTTTAATATTAGATCAGACATCTTTCTCAGGACCTAGATAGTAAACACTTTATATTCAGCAACTTTCGTGAAGTTATTTCTCAACTAGTAACATCTGCAGTGTAACCCTCCCTATCACTTCAGTCTTTTGACAGTTAAGAAGTAGAGTGGTTTATTAGTTGTATGGGGAGGTCTTCTGTGATACTTGTCACGTTCCACTGTTCATGCACCATTGAAGGAAGCAAATTTTGAGTATGAAGTTTTGAGATAGCAGCTGCCTGGTAGCCTGTCTGGGAACAGCTTTAGAAACTGGCATGTGGAGCATCCAATCTCATCACAGCTACTCTAGCAGGTCTAAGACTATGTGACTATACATAGTTAGTCAACACCAGCATCCTGGATTATGGTGCAGTATTGCCCTCACTCTTCTCAAGTGAGCTTTCTGTATTAAGAAAAAGTTGCTTCATTCTGCAGTTTTATGAGTCTTCCTCAGGGTCTTCAGAAGCAACTAAACCTGAAATCCAGATAAGCCAGGTTTTGAGATGAGGTGCTGTCTCTGTAACAGATAGCAGGTGAGATCAAGCTTGCACCTTTGTGAGTCTACCGATTTAAGACTGAATTGTTTTCTCTTCATGAAGTTGCACTGTGCCGTAAGCATGTCTTGCAGAATGAAACATTTTTGAAACTTTTGCCAGGCTTTAGCAAATGCCTTATTAAAGCATTTGGAGAGAGAAAAAAAAAAAAAAAAACCCACATCATTTTATTGCCTTATGTTGCCTGTCGTGACACATCTAGATAGCCTTCTAAAAGGCAGATTTTCAACAAACAAATATGTTAAAAGGGTGTACAGAAATATGTAGACTTTTTATGCAAGAGGTATCATGAAGAGGGTCTGTTAAGGGGAGTGGTATCCAACTATGTGGAAATAATTTTTGGTTAGCAGGACAACAGCATTTGCTAATTAACTGCTGTGAATTCCCTTTATGCTCAATTGTCTATCTGCTTGCTTGGAAACATAAAGGCAACCACATTCAAAGTTCTGAAAAGCCAGCTGGATGCTTTTCAATTGTACAGCCTTTGAAATTGATTTGAAACTCCTTTGTGCAGTAAAACAAATGTAAATTGTTGACGTACTGATGACATTGCACATACTGCATTTCTGTGGAAGAGCAAAATCAATTATTTTTCCTTCCACAAAATGAATCACCAAGATGTAAACCTAAGCAGGTTCTTTTTCTGAGTAGTAACATTAGATTAGTCAGTGGTTTTTTCCAGAGGTGACATTTATTATTCACATTTTCTGTGAGCTGATTCATCTTGTTTCTCATACATTAAATTATTTCCACAATTTAGTGTTGGATTTCTAATTAATTGATGTAGAACACAGTTATCTTGAAGTGTATGACTTGTATTGAGATGCTTGAGTGGATGAGGAACTGTCTCAATTTTGGAAGCTTGAATGCTTACGTGTGCATAGTCAGGTGGCTCACAGCAGGAAGTGCAACGATGTGATTAAGCACTGTTCTCTGTGGCCAGCTAAGACTACGTTGTCTTACCATTACATGTAAAAAAAGTTCTTTCAGCATGAGTTAGTCGGTAGTTCATTAAACTGCTGGACTTTTGTCGTTGTTCTTGTCTGTACAATTTTTCTAGTTCTGAAAATCCAAGATTTTAGTAAGTTAAATGAGAGTGAAATCTTCCTTTGTGCAGAATGTTATAGCCTTATCTGTGTTTCTTTCCTTCTCAAGTCTGGTCCGAGGTGGTTTTGGTGTGCCAATTTAGATGGGTTAATTGTAGTTCTCAAACTGTATGCAGAGCTACATCTTGTGATGTTTGTTAAGGATAGTTTGTTAAGGATAGTTTGTTAAGGATAGTTTGTTAAGGATAGCTACCAAAATATTTACCTAAATGCCAGTTAGCTGTTTCAGCTCACTTAATTCCCATAATGCTGACTTACAGTGTTTTGAAAAACTTGTTTATTAACTTCAAAGCTAACTGAGGTATGTCCGTATTACTTGGATGACCTGTACCCTCACTTGTTCTTTCAAACTGTGTAGTGATTGCATATATGATTTACCCATCTTCATTTCTAAATCAAGTCTAATGCAATCACATGTGATCAGATGTATTACTAGTCTTAATTTTCTGGGTTTTGTTTGTTTTGGTTTGGGTTTTTTTTTTTTTGTCTCTGTTTAGGCTTGTAGGAAAGGATAAAGCCTCAGAAAAAGCAAACCATCTTGCTTTTTAAAAAATATTAACTAATGGGCTAGTGAAAATGTATTAATGCGACTATTTATCACAGGCCTGGTAAGTTTTTGATAAGAAAGGCTCATTTTAAATCGCGATCTCCAAAGTTAAATATTCAGAAGATTCAGAAAGCTGAAGAATTTTTTTAGAAATTGACTTTAAACATATTTAACAGGCATCTACATCTGAGCTACCAATCTGCCACATAGCAGAATGCTTGCTGCTTTCTCTACCTGTTCAGAGGCTTGGGAAGCTTGAGGATACCTGCTGCCAAAAGAGGGGTGAGGTTATGTGAGGCAGTCATCAGTAGATTTGGTATCAGACTATGCCCCAGTGGTGGTAAGCTTGACTCTCTGAGGGAACCTCCATGTCTATCCCAGCACAGTTGTGTGGGTTTTTTGTTTTGGTTTGCTTTTTGTTTGTTTGGGTTTTGTTGTGGGTTTTGTTTTTGTTTTTTTTTTGTTTGTTTGTTTGGTTGGTTGGTTGGTTGGTTTGGTTTTTGATTTTTATTTTTTTTGTTTGTTTGGGGGTTTTTTTGTTGGTTTGTTTGTTTCTTGGTTTAGTTTTGGTTTTTTTGGTTTGGGTTGGGTTTTTTTTCTTCTCCTTTTAAAGTACAGGGCAGCAAGAGGCTAATTTGATGTTAACTTCCTCATCCTTTCTTCATCCTTAGAGTGACAAAATGTAGTTCTTCTTACCCTGATCAGATTTGGTATTGAGATAATGCAGAAGATGATGTTTTACTTAAACTCAAACCTGTAAAGCTTTTGAACATGCAGCAGTATCATATATGAAATGTGAGACATCACTTTTAAGGTATGACCAGCTGATATATATTATAACCACGATACTACCTAACATAAATGGTAATAGAACAAATTCCATCAAAGATACAGTATTGTAGGCAGTCAAACACAGATCTCAAGTCTCTCTGAATCTTTGAACTCTCATCTCTGTCACTGCTGAGCTTGCTTCAGCACTAATACTAAATGGCACATGAAGGACAGGAATAATCTCTAACAGTAACTCTAGTCCATGCTTGGGGTTTATTAGAACTTAGGTATGCTAATAAAGATATGGATATACTTTGCTGAACTGGGATCACTCATGGTCTTTGTGCAGTGAAGAATGATCACAGAAGAGGTGAAACTCTTAGATCTCTTTGTTCTTCAGCTAACTGAAAACCGTTAAGAGAGCCTTGCAGTCCTGTACATTTCCTTGACTGTCACTCGAGTGGGTAGATGAGAAGGAATTCACTACGTTTCTCTCTTGACTGCTAACAATCAGGAGGTCACAGCAAAGGAAGGATCCTCTGAGATCTCATAATCCTTCAGTGCTGCGTGCCTTCTTTTGTCTCTCTTCATTTAATTAAACACATTCCTGTCATCTACATCCTAGGAAAATAGAGAGAGAGCTGAGGAGGCTGGAAGTATTATTTATGTTGACTGTCACTTGTGAAAACAGTGGAGATCTTCACCTCATTGGACTAGACCTCATTATTAAGCACGTAGTTCAGAAAGTTTTTCCTTCCAAGTATGTTTAAGGTCAGCTTGGAAAGGAAGAAAGAAAGGTTGGAAGAGAGAAAGTAGAAGTTTGTTTAGCATAAGCCTCCTGCTATTTATTTACATACCATATGCTTCCTCATGCACATTTGCACCAGATGATTTTATTTGGATAGACAACTGAAACATCAAAAAAGTAACAACAGTTTTTGCACAGTGTGAGGCTTCTATTACAGCAGCTTGCCATCCACTGGTAAGTTCACTTCTCAGCTGAGCAGTTTTGAATGCAATACAAAGAGAGAAAGCTGGCATTTAGTTTCATTGTCACAATATTGAAAACCACCACTATTCATAACCATGGTCATTTTCCTTCCTTTAAAACACTTCCACAGCTTCCAATATCACATTTTAGCTTAGTGGCCTGAAAAATACTCTTGTGCAAATACTCTGTCTGCTGACTGTCAGGAATAATTTCTGAACCCAGTCGCTAACTGCAGCTAGATTAGTGAGATATAATGTCCAAAAGTCCTCAGTTTCTACGAAGTCTTGTGAAAACTGACAACTTTAAGGGAAGGAAGCCCAGATTTGTGATTGCAAAGCCAAAAGAGCTGAGCATTGAGCTGTTACGTACCCTAGTTAGGGCATGTGTGTTACCCAAGCCATCAGCACAACACCAACAGCAGCCGCAGAACACAACCCCACATTGGCTGCAGTACATGCCTTTTGCCCAGCTAAAGTGGTAGGGAACATGATAGACGAGGAGGAGGAGTTGTTATATGTGAGGTATTAGGGGTATAGAATGGAGCTAAGGTTTACGTGAGGGGCCTTGTAGGGTGGGCATGTAGAGATTCTAGAAGGCGTATGGATTTGAGGAAGGCTTAAGGTTGATGAAGCTATAGGGGTTATGGAAGAATTGGGGGGCGGGGGAAGAATAAAAATCTATTGATATATCTTCCATCACTCCTGCTTCCACTTCTGTTTCTCTGGGAACTGTGAGCAAGGGATGTTTTTGTATCTGTCCCTAAGAATGGTGGGACTTTGATACAGGAATAAATGTATTTGAATCCAAAACCTTTGTGTTGTGCCCAAAAGCATTTAGGTTTATATTGTATCTATGGAAATGGATAATTTCATATTTTCCAAATGTGCTTTCTACATATTTGAAAATACTTGAAAGCAATGTTCAGTTGAGCATAATAATATGTTTATTAACAAAGAAATATTTAAAAATCTTTGTGCAGGAAAGAACTATAGTTTAGTTCTTCGGGTTTTTTTTACATGAAGAAGTGTAAGCTAAAGGTATGAAATGAAGTGAAAGGGTAAGAAGGGAGGCTTTATGCAGTAGCTTAATTAAACCAGTAAACGATTATGCTATGGTCTAATTGGATATATGATTAATTTCATTTTCTGGAATTGGGGTTCAGGTCTCCAAAGATATCAAAGCAAAGCTTAAACCTACAGAAAGAAATACTGCTTCGCAAATGTTTGCCACTCCAAGTTTCAGTGCTGCTTGTCAGCTGAAAATTAACAGCTTGCACAAAAATAGTTGCTAAATCAGCATCTCTGGGACTTCCTGAACTCACATTTAACTGATTTTCCTTTTTTTTTATATGCATTAATATGTTTTTCCTTGCATCATGTAGGAAGACTGACCAGTACAAAAGGGAGTTATCTGTACTGTAGTACAAGTGCCTTAAGTACAATTTCATAAATGAGGAGTGTATTTTCTGAGTGGCTAAGTGGATAAAACTTGGACCTGCTGTACTGGAAATTGTAGCATTGAAAAATTGAAATCCTAGCATTGACAGAAGTAAATACTGTGCAACCAAAACTTTCTCTGTTGTAAGGTAAGAGAAACGAGTTCCCTTCAATATGAAGGGCCCTATGTGGACAGAGTAATCAATACCACTCAGCGGTGGTGCTGAGAGGAGAACTCCTGTCCTCCCACTGGAGGACTTCCATCTCCCAAGTCACAGGGACAACAGTAATAGCTGCTGTTATTGTTTCCAGAGATGATGTTCTGTGTATCTGGTGAAAAAATATTTAGTAGAGGCTTGGAGCATTGGCAGGCTTCAGTTCAACAAAATGTTGACAAATACATTTTAGACTCATCATTCTGCAGCAAAGCAAAAAAATAAATCCCTGTGTCTCAGTGAAAGCTATGTTCTGAAGACTAACCTATGGCCACTGTATCACCTTAGGGAGCACTAAATTAAAATAAACACTGTTTGAAATAATTATGATAATTATGGCTATATCAATTAGATTATTATTTAGGTTGAACTCTCTAAATGTCTATAATTGTTTCATTTTGCAGGAAGCTAGAGTGCTTTTGAGAAATTTGCATCTATGTTGTAAAATCAGCATACCAAGAACTGCATTATATAGTGGTTCAATGGTGGTAATCGTATCAAGGGTTTTTTAATATTTCTTTGGGAAGATTAACTTTTTTTCTTTTAAGAAGAATTACCAGCACTGTATTAATGTAACAATATACATACTACTAGCATAAATAGAAATTCAGTTTATATTGTAGAAAAGGTGTGCAACTTGTCCTAAGAATTTTTTTCTTGGTCATGCAGACACACGTAAACATATATGACATTACTATCACGGGCAATTCCATTGCCTTCAGTAGCTCTGCTTAAGTATTTACTTTCATGGTTTAGGATTGCTGGCTTAATGAGGAAACTTTAACAACGGCTGAGTGATATTGATTACAGTAATATAATTATCAAGCTGAAATGTATTTTCATCCTGAAAGTACACAGGTAGAATCATCTGAGGCTCCAACATATACTTTGTATAGACTTCAGGAAATTTCCAACCACATTTAGTCTGCTTTCCCATACTGCACATTCCTACCTCATGTGTATGGTTTACTTTTCCAAAGGACCACTCATGCGTAGCTCAGGACGCTCACAGACCCAATGGGTTTGTAGCATTTATAGTGCACACATGAAACAGAATTCCTCCAGAAAGAGTTCAGTGCACCAAAACCTTCTCCGTGATCCTAGCCAAAGACAGGGAGAGGGGGTGATGGGGGATTAGCTTCAAAACCCACACTACTGTATTTGACCAAAATGTTAACATTACTTTCTTTATATGTTCCCCTCTCTGCCTTGCTAACTACTTTGTGCTCATCTTCTGTAGAAAGTTCAGCAACACTTCCATCCAAGATATTTATTAACAATTGGACCTACAGTAAAAAAACCCTTGAACTTAATATATGTGCCTCTTTTCAGTTAGAAATTATTTGGGACATAAACTGTATTTCTGTTTTGTAGCTTTCACCACTGCTGTAACATTTAATTAAAAAAGAATAATAAAGATCAATCCCTACTGAGTTCTTTGTAGTGAGAATATTATGTTTCTTTTTTATTCAGCAGTGTCTTTTTGTATTAGAAATCATTTTACTGTGGAAAAAAGCGCTATAGATAGGTGCCAACGAAATTCTTTTTAATCTTTGCATTTAGCTAGAAGCACAAAAAGAAGTCTTTATTTAAAATCTGTTTTATAAAAGGTTTGAGTATGTGCCTAATAAAATTCTATCTGGACTGCTATCCTATATGCTTAGTTTCAGATTGCAAATAATTTTGTCCTGAAGTTATAAACCCTCTGAAATAGAGACATAAAAGAGTATCTAACAGACCATTAACTATAGGGGTAGTATCAAGCACAGCTTTAATGTCATGCAGATCTCCCCTTTTAGAAAGTTTCAGTACACAGTGATGTGAATTTTAAGTGTGGTAGTCAAATATTTCTAACACATATATGGTCAGACTTCAAAAAAAGAAAATTCTTGTTGTTCCCTCCCCCACCCTGAGTAAAATATAACCCCAAAATACAAGAAACATACCTTGAAAATTAGTGTTACATCTTATTTGGATGAAAAAGCTGAAAACTGAAATAAGGAAGTGATCAGAATGCTACTGTTAATTATTCTTCAGTCTAAACAATTTAAATTAAAATGTTAGATTTTTGAGAAACCTCAGAAAAAAATAAAGCTATCTTATTTTTGACCTTGCCATAAAAGATTGCTAAATTTATTTAGGACCCAGCATCTTCTTTCTCCCTCTCTGATTTCCTCCTGTCTGTATGAAGCACTCAGAGACCCAAGAACGCACAATACTAACTGCAGCTTTCAAATGAACCTCAAATCACCTGCCATCTCTGTCAAAGTCCATTTTCCACTGAACTAAGTGAAGGGAAAAAAAGTGGTCACTGTAAAAATGCCTTTAATATGGCAGTTTCAAGTATCATTAAGCTCTGTTCCATCTGCTTAAAGAGATAGTGGCCATCTAATTGCGAAGAGCGTTGTAACAGACGAAGCAGCCAAGCATGTCGATTTGTCATATGGAGTCCAAAAAAAATGTCAACTCTGTTGATGATGTTCTGCTGTTTTTTGAATTTTTAATTCACTCAGCAAGTTTGTGACTTTGTCATTTAGTGTTTAAACCATATAAAGAAGATAAATAAACAATTGAAAATCAGGGGGTTTAATGGTCTGGTGTATATAGTTCATTGTCACTTGATTCAATAATTAACAATTCTTTATGAACTTATGAATCATAAGAAAGCACTTTACTGCAGTAGGTAAGTATCATATTGTTTTATAGATGAAAACAGAGATGTGACAGTAATAAACTGTAAACAAAATGGCATATACAGTGAGCAAGTTTAAGTAAAGGTCTGAGTGCTGTCTACTGAACCTTGTTCTTTCCTTGAATGGTCTCTATACTACAC
This sequence comes from Ceryle rudis, assembly GCA_033439905.1. Classification (NCBI taxonomy): domain Eukaryota; kingdom Metazoa; phylum Chordata; class Aves; order Coraciiformes; family Cerylidae; genus Ceryle; species Ceryle rudis. The sequence goes on from JAAGNO010017066.1 coordinate 35,227, forward strand.
GTTTTTACCTGCTGCTATGATTCTTGCTCTTTTACTCTTCTACTCTTCACTTCTTTTTCGCTTTCAGCTACCTCTATTTGTTTAAACTGATGGATCCTGAACCTTTTTGAAAACCCAGTGTTCGGAATCTTAAGTTTAGCATTACCATCCCAAAGAAAATAAAAGGTCTTGGAAAAGTTTAAAGTATTGACTTTGTCAGCTGCCTCTACTGTACATTCAGTTTATTTGCCTATCTGATACTGTGTTATTACTTCCTCACTTAATTTGCCAAGGAATAAGGAGGGCTTAATGGAAAGAGGGAAAAGGAGGGAAAAAACAGATGAAATTAAATGGATGTTCAGGAAACCTGAGATGAAGCATTCTTAATAAATATCCCTTAAGAAATCCTTTTTGCCAAAGGCATCAAATTAACCATCCCATTTTTTCTTTTCCTGCATCCAGATCAGCATTTGAAATAGATGTAAGTAAAAGCACCATTTACCCCAAGTAGTATGGAAAACACTGTCAACACATTCTATTGTGATGGCTGGAAATGTTCATATGTTAATAAAATCAAACTTATTTACTTCAAATGTGACATGTTTAGCCTAGTTCTTGGCAAGGTTAGTAAGTCATATTTGATTCTGAAGTGTTTAGTCCCAACTACTCTGAGTAAAGATAGGGACAAAAAGTTGAATTACAACATTCAGGAAATATATCTCCTTTTATATATATAACAATCAAAGGAACAACTAAAGCAGTTATATTCTGTTATTTTTTTACTTTTTTTCAAGATATTTCACAAAACATAAGAAAAGGTATCCCAAAATACTTTTTTATTTTTGAGAAATTTCTGAATAACAAACTTGAATGAAGCATCAAATGTAACATTTTGGCAAAATGTTTAGTATAATATAGTTATAAATTACAGGTAAACACTTTAGGTAAGCTAGAACAGAAATATTTGAAGTCCTATACATGCTTCCTGATATTAAGCTGTTTTTATTAATACAGTTAAGAGCAATACATCTAAAAATAGAATAAAAGTAAGTGATAATATTAAACAACCAGGCTGTTTCTGATGCTGCAGAAATTAGTGAAATAATTACTATCACTTCTGAAGGTGTTTATAAGTGTACCTACATACATGCACCAAAAAAAAAAAAAAAATACATTAGAAAAAAATATATTAGAAAGTATAAATAGAAGCCTTTTGAGTGCTC